>BQNB010010333.1:41540-84214 GCA_026074375.1 Tanacetum coccineum
ACTAATAAGATATATTTTCAGAAAGTATTGATGAGAAAATTACCCTTAGGAAAGGATAAAGTTCAAATCGTTCCCGAGTCGTTTTCCCAACGAAGCGTGAATATTGAAAATCTTGTTTCGGTTCGTGATCGCGTGCTTGAATAATAGATATTTTGGATTTTGAATTATAATTCTAATAACGCAAAGGGAAAGCACATAAAGGCACGCTAATCTAGGAATTAAGGCAATTTAAAAATCCTAACGACATTTAAAACAATTAAAAATTTAAAACAAACTAATTAACCAAATAAGACAAAATAAAACTCTTAAAACTCAAAATGCAAATTTCTTAAACTAAAATGCATAAAATTATTTTTTTTAAAAACAAAAACTATTTTTATATTTTTTATATTTTTAAAACTAATAAAACTAATTTTATAACTAAAAATATTAAACTTAATCCTAAAATTTTGAGAAAATTACTAAAAATACTAGACACTATTTCTTAGGTTTACAAAGAAAAACAACACAAAAAGCTTAAGCCAATACGTTGTTAAAATTCAAATAAGCAAAATAAGCTTAAACCTAAACTACATATAAGGAATAAATGGTGCAAGGCACTAATGAAAAAGACCCAATGGCACAGTGTTAAGGTGTGTGTGTGTGTGTTGTGGGGGAGGTCACAGGTTCGAGTCTTGTGACCTACCTTTTTGTAAAAACAATTTTTTTCTTTTTCTTTTTGAAAAAACTAAAGAATAAGCTAAACTAAGAAACTTTAATAAAGGAACTATTATCAGGACGTATTTATAAGCTAGAAAAAAGGCAATTAAAAGTGGCAGTTAGGTTTTTTTTAAGACTTTTTGATTTAGCTAAACTGTTTGGACATAATATGCTCTAAGTAGACCAATAAGCTAAGAGAATACCAATAAGCTAGAACAGAACTAGACCTAGACTCATTAAGCATTTAAAACTTGAAATAAGCAAACATAATTAAGCTGAAAAATAGTAAAAGGCATCAAGACAGTTGACTCTAAAAGAAGATTTTAAAAGGACTTTGACACTATTTTAAGCTAAGATTCAGAACTATTAAGCACTAGGATTAAGCTAAAAACTGAAAATAAATTTAGAACTAGACTCAAAGAACACTATTAAGCTGTAATTAAGCAAATTAGTCAAAGAAATAAGCTAGAAAAGATAAGTTGAAAGTGACAAACTACACTACTTGTTTTTAGCCTTTTTAGGTGCAATGACTACTTGCAGACTAAATTTTAAGACTCAAAAGCATTATTGACAACTTAAAAACTTGAAACAGATTGAAAACACTCTACAATAAGCTAATTTTAATCAAATTTTATCAAAGATAAGCTAGATGCTAACCACAAATGATCTGCATAATCAAACTTTTAAAATCTATTTATAAACTTGACTGATTTTTGGACTAGCTAATGTAAAAGGCTATACCAAAGACAAATGACTCAAAACAGGTTTATAATGATGCAAATGAAACTTACTTTGATCACAAAAACCACATCTTAAGTACACTTTTAAAGAATTCAACCAATAAACTAATTGAAAAGCTTTTGATCTTGCAGACTTGAATTTTTTTATAAAACAAACTTCAAAACTTAACAAATCTTATTCTGAGCTTATGGAAACTTATTTTTAGACTTAACAAGCAATTTTGAAAACATTTTGATCCCTAAAAACTAGCTAAACACTAAGTTATAACACTAAAACTGTTTATCCCAAACACCTCTTAAGAACTTTAAAATCCATTTTTAAACAAAAACATTCTTCAATAAGCTATGAATTATAAAAACAGATTAAGTACCATGACAAATAAGGACAAATAAGCAAAAACCTTGGAAAAATAAGCACTATATATTATCCTACACTAATAAGCAGTTTTAACTTCTATTTAAGCAGTTTTAACAAAAACTCAAATTAAACTAATTCTAATGACGCAAACAAGAAATTTAAGACATAATAAGCTAACTTTAAAATAGATTAAGCACATTAAAGCAATAATAAGCACAGAATAAGCAAACTAATAAGCTGAATAAGAAAATTAAGCTAGAAAGTGAAAATGAAACTTACTTTATCCTTTGCTCAAAACAAGGACTTCAGATGCTCTTTAGAGCTTAATCTACAAGCGCCAACTTATTTTCATAAGCTGGTACAGTCCCATAAGCCCATCCATTTCTGGATTATCATCCACATTTAAGCTTAAACTGACTTTTTGAGGTGATTAGTAGATCAACTTATTCAGTAAAGCTATTAGCAAGCTTAACTAAATAAGTTTTAGCTTATAAAGTAATTGAGAGCTTATTGAGCTTATTTAGTCACATCTTAACACAACTTAAACGAATTTGCTTAAAAGTAAAAACAGAATTCAAAACACAATTTAAATGAAATTGAAATTTTATTAATTGTAAAGAGGTTACAAGCTTTGAAAAGAAAATTACATTAATGAAAAGACAATAAGTTGAAATTTAAGCTAAACAAAAACTACTAAAAACTAGATATCCAAAACTATGTGACTAGGATTCCTTAGGATCGCCAAGGTGTCAAGGTAATGATGTCAGAGGTGCCATGTTGGCCTTCTAGAAGAGAGGGAATGTGGATTGGTAGATTTACCTTGCTCTTCGTTGCAATGTGAAAAAGAAGATCTACAGTAAATAAGGGCACGTGTTTTTATCATTTTGACTTGGACCCAGGCTTTGGTATTGGGCTTGGTTTATTACTTGGGATTGGACAGGATTTGGATAAGGGATTTTGGACTTTTGGAGAAAGGCTTATATTTAGGCTAAGGATTCTTATCATTCAAGTGTTAATGGACTGACCCGGCCCATAAAACGGGTACAGGTTGGCCCATTAAAGATAAAAAACGTCCACGGCTTCATTTTCTCATGCTCTTCCAATCCCGTGCTTGATTTTTTCCTTTTTGGCTTCATTTTTGTCTTTTTGTGGATATCTGTTACCTGCATAATACAATTAATAAAACATACATATACAATGTATTTTTCATGTATTTTTGGTCATTTAAGCTTGTTTTAATAAAGAAAATTGATATGTGATTAAACACATATCACAAGGTGACCCCCTTGGCCCTCTACTTCTTTTCTTTAGTGTTACATCATTTGATTTGTAAGATTAGAGACTCCTTTAGCCTTTCTCAACAGACTTGGTATATGGATAATTACACTATTATTAGAGATACTTTAGTTGTGGGTAAGGTTTTAGAGTTAATTATAGAGGATGGACCTCATTGTGGTTTGCATCTCAACGTCAATAAAACTGATGTTTTTTTGCCAAAGAAAGACCCAAGAAGCAAGCTTGCGGGTGTTTTCTCGCCTAATATTGCTCAGCCCTTGCATGGTGCTAAATTACTTGGTGAGCCTGCTAGTGTGGATTTCAATTTTAGTAGTGAGCTTGTGAGGAAGAGAGTGGCCAAAACCATTGTGTTGATAGATACAATTGCTAAAATTAATGATCCTCTGTGTGAGTTGTTTCTTCTTCATGCCTGTGCGAGTATATCCAAACTGTATTTTGCTATGCGCACATGTTCTCCACAGGTGTTTGAGATGGCCTAACGTTCTTTTCATGCGGCTCTTTGGCAATGGAGACTTGTCACCTTACCCTTTGCATTTTGGGGGGCTTGGCGTCTATTATGTAGGTGATGTTTTGAATTATGCATTTCTTGTGTCTAGATTGCAGTTTGCTAGCTTGTAAACTAAGCTGCTTCGACATTCTAGTATTGTAGCTTCTGGGTCTGCATTTAATGATGCATTGTGTATGTTTAATACAAAAATGGAGACTGGCCTTTTATGTAATTGAGATCGTTGCCCCCAAGCTCATGAAGAAACTAGCAGATATATATTTCACACGTGTTACTCAAACTGCATAATCTACTTTTTCCTTATCTTCTCGACATATTGCTTTGTGGCAATCTCAAATGGAGGATCACACTTCTGATTAGCTTAGGGTGGTTTCAATTTCTGGGTTGGGACAGATTATGAATGATAAGACTTGCCGTTGTGTGTTATGCTATCGATTAGGTGTCCCCCTATTTTTTGTTTCGAAACCGTGCTCAGCTTGCTTCAAAGTATTTGCAGGGGATATTTATGGAGACCATAATGTATCATATGCCGGTATTATTGGTATCAAGCATCGGCATAATGTTGTGCGTGATACCTTGGTTGACATATGTTTTCGGTCTAGGATTTTGGCTGGAAAAGAAGTTGATATTAGTCTTGGTGGAGGATGTGACAAATCCCTACGTCTTGCAGATATGTTACTCTATTCGTGGGACGAAGGGCTTGATGTGTGTGTGGATTTGATAGGGTCCTCACCTTTGACTCAGACTGGGGTGGTTGATTTTGTGCCCAGTCATGCGGTGATTGATGCAGCACATCGTAAACGGGTTAAGTACGAGGCTAAGTGTGCAAACATCGGATATGGTTTTCTCCCCTTTTCATTTTCTTCGCTTAGGGAATAAGAGAAGGATGCGGTGACCCTACTAGAGCGGATCTAAAAGTTCTTCGTGACTCAAAACATTGGAATACGTGTTGTTGTTCATATTTTTTAATAGGATTAGCTTTGCTATAGCTAAAGGAGTAGGAATTAAACTAGTATATCGGCTCCCCACTAACTTTTTATAAATATCATGTTTCTTCTAATAAAGTGACGACTTATACGACGGTTTTACTTTGGCTCTTCTTGATAGTTTGTTTTCTAAGGGTTGTGTATTGTCAAATCCATCCCCCCAAGTGTCGGTTGGGGTTTTCTCGTGTCCTGAAAGGAGCTCTTGATAAGGTGATTTGTAAGCTTGATGATATGTATTGCTGGGTTAGTTTGTTAGTCTTGCCTCTTTGTCTCCTTAAAACCTTTCGCCCGAGGAGTAACCTTGAGCGCAAGTCTGCTATTAAGCGTCAGTGCCAGGAAGAGAGTATCGTTAATGTCATTCGATCATGAGGTATGTCGGGTGCTAGTTTGCAGGTTTTGAGGGAGACTTTGGCCGAATCTTCTCATACTTTGACAAATGTTGATGACGAAGACCTTGATTTGAGTGAGACGAATATCATGCAGTGTAAGAGGAAGATTTGTGATGGACATTATATTGCGGTAGTCAGAGTTCTTTCCTCTTCTGGTGTTGCTCCTTATAGTGATGCTACGCTTGAGGACTCAAAGACTAAGCACCCTTTCCAACCTTCTCTCTCCTTACCACATATACCAATCGATCATCATCCTCTCATTGCATCTTCGATTGTGGTTCTAGACAGAATTAAGAGTTTTCCTCGTGGCACGTCTTGTGGGCGAGATTGGTTGCGTGCCCAACACCTCATGGATTGCTTAAGTGGAGCCGCTGTTGCTGTTTCTGATGAGTTGGTCTTCTCTATCACCAAGTGGTGAATCTCTTTCTTGTTGGGAACTGTCCTCAGATGTTGGGCGAGTATATTGCTAGGGTTCCACTCACACTGCTTGTTAAGCCGGGTGGTAGCATTCGTCCTATAGATGTGGGCATTATCTTAAGACGTCTAGTTTCCAAGGTTAGTGCTATTATGATTGATCATTCTTTAGATGGTTATTTAGATGGTCTACAGTTTGATGTTGGGGTACCAGGAGGAAGTGAGGCTATACTTCATGTCGTGAATCACCTGATTGAGGGGTGTGGCGATGATGTCGATCTTTCGATGTTGTTGGTGGATTTTAAGAATGCCTTCAACTTAGTAGATCGAGAATTAATGCTACGAGAAGTTCGTCTCCGTTGTCCAGCTATTTCACCTTGGGTAGAATTCTGTTACTCTAACCTAGCTAGATTGTATTACGAGGAGCACACGATATGGTCGTACCAAGGGGTGCAACAGGGTGGCCCACTTGGCTCTTTGATTTTTGACCTAGTGTTACATCCCTTGATATGCAAGATTCGAGACTCTTTTAGCCTTTCTCTGCATGCTTGGTATTTGGATGATGATACTATTATTGGAGATACTTTGGTTTTAGGGAAGGTTTTAGAGTTAATTATGGATTATGGACTCACGTGTGGCTTGGATCTCAATGTTGATAAAACCAAATTTTTTTAGCCAAAGAAATACCCTCGAAGCAGGCTTGCAGGTGTTTTCCCGCCTAATATTGCCCGACCCATGCATGGTGTTAAATTACTTGTGGGCCCGCTAGTGTGGATTTTGATTTTTGTAATGAGCTTGTGATGAAAAGAGTGGCAAAAACCATTGCGATTATGGATGCAGTTGCTAAGATTAATAATCCTCAATGTGAGTTGTTGCTTCTTCATTCTTGTACGGGTATTTCCAGGCTATACTTTACTATGCGCACATGCCCTCCCGTGTCTTTGAGTCTGCCCAACGTTCTTTCAACGCGGCTCTTCGTTCTTCTCTGAAGCGCATAGTGACTGCTTCTGGACCAAGATTCGGCGACAGGCAATGGAGGCTTTCTACCTTACCCTTTTCATTTGAAGGGCTTGGTGTCTATTCTGCTAGGGATGTTTTGAATTATGCCTTTATTGCATCACAATTACAGTTTGCTGACTTGAAGACTAAGCTTCTTAGGCATACTAGTATTGTAGCTTCTGGACCTATTTTTGATGATGCATTGTGTGTGTTTAATACATCTATGGAGACTGACCTTTCGAGTAATCCAAGTGAGATCGCTGCCCCCAAACCCATGAAGAAAATAGCAGATATATATTTCACACGGGTTACCAAAAATGCAGAATCCATACTTTTCTTATCTCCTCGACAGATGGCCTTGTGGAAATCTCAAAGGGAGGATCACACCTTTGACTGGCTTATGACGGTTCCTATTTCTACTTTAGGACAAACTATGAACGGTAAGACTTACCATTGTGTTTTGTGTTATCGGTTAGGTATCCCCTTATTTTTTTGTCGAAGCCTTGTTCAGCTTGTGATGAGGTGTCATTTTATACACTATTTCGGGGTCATTTAACCCCCTAAATCATGAAAATATGCCCAGATTATGTGCTTAATCATTTGTTTTCAGGTTTATAGCACTTGGATGGCATTTGGAGGAAATACACGTGAATTGGGCTCATTTGGAGAAGAAACGAACAAGACTACGACTCTACACCAAGAACCATGAAGAATTATTCACTCAAAGCCTGGAGACGGCATCGCAACCATAAAGCGACGGCGTCATGACATTCATGGTGACGACGTCAGAGATTCATCAACGGTGTCAGGACGTGGCCGACTTAAAGTGGATCTAGAACCATCTACGTGGCGACGGCGTCAGAAGTACAAAGCGACGCCGTCGCAGTGATATCTCTATATATACAAAACCAATTTTAGGGTTTTAAGTGTGTAACTTTGTATAACTTTAGGGAGACGAACCCTAGCCTTTGTAGCAGCTTCATAGGTCATTTTTAGGGCCTCAAAACCCTATTGTACTACCTTGGATCCATGTTTTAATTCAAGTAAGGTTATTTATCATTAATCATTCAATATGTCTATGTGTTGTGTGATTGATTTATCTTCTTGCTTTCATTATAACATGCGAGGCTAAACCCTCCTTTGTATTTGCTTATGATTGCATGAAAGTCGGATTGTAGATCCTATTACTGTTGCTTCTTGTTGATGAATGTGCGCGTTAGGCTTTAGAAAACCAGCTTTTGTCTGTATCGCTGTAGACACGTCTAGGGAAACGCGAGTGCGTAGAAAGGATACCATCGGGTAACAGTCTTCATACTACCTTACCCCCTTATATGGTTGATCCCTCTTAAGGTATTTCACACACATTTAATATACTCTTAGGGGCCTTGTAATAGTCTTCATACTACCTTACTTGAGCGTTGCCCTAACGGAATATTAAATACATGGCGGGTTCGTGTAATCCGTTCATGACCTAGGAAATACTTACGCAGATCATCACAAGTGTGATAAGGCAGTAGGATTAGGATAAGCAATCTGATAAGTAGTGCATGATTAAGTAAATACATTTAAGTATCATAAAGTTATCACCAGTAGTTTATACAACATTTTCCAAGGTTTCAAACCTCAATTTTAAACACTTTTCCCCAAATTCATCATTTTTCGACAAAATGCCAAAAATCTATATCTCGCAATGTTTATCAAAACATATTTCCTCAGACGACTAGTATATATATATATATATATATATATATATATATATATATATATATATATATACAATGCAACGGTTAGGTACAATGCCTAAGGGATTGTAAAACTTCATGTGAAGTCTTCGCAACCCTCACATCAAGTTTTTGGCACTGCTGCGTGGGGAATAGTTAGGTTTCGATCATAGTTTAACTTAATTCTACTTACTTGAATCCTTTCAAGTGAGATTTTAATTCCGTATATTAGCTTTCTTGTAGTCTATCTTTTCATTGTGTGTTTGTTCATAATTTTCATTGACTATTCCATTCTTCATTATGGAGAAGCGAATCCTACCACCAACCTCAGTAAATCGTCATGTTCTACAGTCTGCGTGCGCGCCACAAGCCTCTAAGAGCTCTACGAGATAAAAGAATCTCAGCCTTTTGTTGACTTCTCGCTTAGAGAGTATTGAAATATTCCTTAATAACTTCGACAACCAACCTATTGAGACTAATATTAAATGGACCTTGAGTCCGATGATGAATCGGTTGACACACCCATAGTTTCTCCTTTTCCTCATTTAGATAATGATTCGGATGAAGGTGAAGTGCTTAATGAATTAATTAAGTATGAGAATGTTGGAATGTTATGCCGTGATAAGGCAATTAATATTTTTGATGGGAATGAACTGGCATTCTAATGTATGATTGGGTTTAGGAATTTTGTCGCCTACTTTGACACCTTCTTACCAATGAACATTATCACGCGTAAAGCCTACAATACTATAATGGTGAAGGATTAGAAAGTACCGGGAAAAACTTAGTCGCCATTGTTAGAGATGTCTACATGTTTGTAGGTAGCTTCACCTACATCACAGATTTTATGGCGTTGGAAGACATATGAGAGTTCATCATGAGCGACATGGCAGAAGTCTTAATGGGCAAACCCTTTAGAAAAATCACTAAGCTCAAATATGACGTTGCTAAGGGATTGGTCTCATTCACTAAGATCTTTGACACATACATATTTAGGATACCTCATACAATACATAGGATTAGGAACTTCAATTGGAATAAGGTCCCACCACTGTTAGAACTTAGCCAACATGATTTGATGAGCGGACTTAGGCACCCTTATGAAAAGAATAAATTTATGTACAAATATTGCTAAAACTTAGGTCACGAAGTACAATGTAGATGAAAAGTGTGAAACGGAATGGCTCGTTCATTGGCAAGTGACATGCTCGATGTCACGTTGAAGAACGTGTGACTTCGAGTCTAGCTTTACAAGACTAGTAAAAAAGAAAAGCGCTTTTTGGGAGGCAAACCCATTATTAACTTTCCTGCAATATTAAGAATGTTCTTGTGGCTTTTTTTCTTTATTGCTTGTTTTATTTTGTTGAATGAATTTTATAATCATGCTTTGGTTTGTTTATAACTTTTTTCTTATTTGCAATCAAAGGTATTTTGCAACAAAAATAGTGTTGGGGGTTATATGCGGTTTTTAAGCACAAAAAACAATCCACTACACCCTCCACAAAAACCAAATTTCAAACATTTAAAACAAATTGTTTAGTTAATTCGCGTCAGTTTCGAGTCATATGATTGTAACGATTAATTCCAGATTTTTATGCAGTGCTTTCTTCAGATTTAACTGATAAAATTGCGTGCAGGAAATTTCTCATTAAAAACGAAGAAGAATTTTTCACAGACGCTCGAGACGGCGTCAGGATTAACACCCGACGGCGTCGCGTCTCCAGTAATGTAAAAATTCAAATATTTTTTAGTATTTCTGAAAAATAAAATGTGCAATATTTAAAATTTGTAATTTTGTAGCAAACCTTCATAAACCTATGATTATATCATTACTCTCATCCTATCTTTACTGTTTTCATAGAGTCAAACCCTAAACTCTCATTGTATTTATATCTATCTCGCCAATTTTATGCTTGGTGTAGTTGTCTTAGTCTTTGATTACAGGTTATATTTGATGAGAAGAAGCTTGGAAATTCTTAGGAAGTTTCATAAGATGATTCTTGGAGGACGATTTAACCAGTTATCACATGTTTCTTCCCCATTCTTGAGCAAACTAGGGGAGTACTAGTTTCTTTTCCTTGTTTTCTTATCCCGTTATTCGTTTTTACGGGTACTTCTATAGAACATTGAGGACAATGTTCAACTTAAGTGTAGGGGGAAATAAGCCTTAGAAACTATTCCTTCATTTGCCATTTGCTTCCTCTTAAAATAAGGGGTAATATATTGAAGCATGGCATAAAAAGGTAATTTTGACCAAAGTTTAAATTTTTTATGGACACATACGACTGAACACCGAGTATTAATTGCGTCTCATGGATAGATGTGTATGGGACTTTAGCAACGGAAACCCTCAAAATTCCACCCCAATAAAATTGTGAGGTTCGCCTTTAGATCTTTAGGCATTAGGGTACCCATTATGATTCCCAAGATAATATGTACCTTTAGCTTGTTCGAGTTATGCGTTCGAATGCTAGTTCATTATGAATCTTTTTCCGTCGTACGGTATGTGTACGCATGGTATTTGTCACATTTTCTGAAGCATTGGTATCGGTAATTATAATTTATATGAGTGTACGGTAGTATATTAAATTCTTGAAATTGTTTTAGTGATTCATCCCGAGAAGATTAGTAAGTTATTAGGATTTGGCTAGAAAAGAGGCACAAGGATTAACCATGTTTTAACACTTGCTAATTGTTATTATGGTCACATCGACTTTATAAACTATCCCACACCCTTGCCGTGCACTCATTTCTTGTTAGTGAAGGATACCCCTTTAGTAACAACCCTCCGAGCCAATCATTCCTTTTTCACGGTTCTCGTTAATAATCTGGTTAAGCCGGACTATTAATGAAGAGAATTTTCATCATAAACCTATTGTTACACCCAAAAATCTCTTAGCCTACCTTGTATGTACTCACTTTTAGTACATTATTGTTTTAACCCAAGTTAATTATTTGAGTAAACGGTTTGCTAAAGTCTTGTCTTGTAAATACAGTTTTGAGACGATTGGGATTCATGGTAGTATTTATCTTATGAAGAATTGGGAAGAAGTAATTTATTACCCCTGATAGAGCTCAATAAGCTCCATGTTATTTTGATCCACCTCAAATCGGGTCATTAGTTAGATTGTAAATAATCGAGTATGTAAAAGTTTAAGTGTATGGGTGTATCTATAAACCCCATGATGTATGGTATAAGGGCAAAACTGTACGAAAAAAAAGTATATAAAAAAAAGAGTGAAAAAAATTTACGGGCTGTTATTCTTGCTTATGTTTATGTTTATATTAGAGTCAAAGAAAAAAATAGAAAAGGATTGGTTGTGAGCTATGTAGAGTTTGTATATTTTTTCGATGTCTTTGCGCTTAGAAACAAACCAACGTGTATTCTTATAAATAATTAGCTAACCCTTCCACTCTAAATTCACCCAAAGTCACCACCCAAATGTATCCCATCCGTTTCCGTTTCCATTAATGTTATCTTACACCTACACCCCATAACCCTTTAAAAGACCTCGTTTGACAATAATAAATAATGCTTGCGCCTAGCGATGGAGGTTTTAATCTTTTACCATGCATTGGTAATTTATATGCTATGACAGGTAATGAGTGTTGATTTTCTGTTTTCCCTTTATGTTATAATTTATTTACACCGATTGTGAAAGAGAGAATTCAAACACTTATGTGAGGTGCTAGTATATACTTTTCGTGCTTTTAATCATAAGGTCTAGAAGGTTGTGTTGTAAAATGCTTTTAAAGAGTTGGTTAAATGACCTTCATATTGCTATTGTTTAGGTAGAAAAGCTCTTCTGCTTGAGGACAAGCAAATCCTAAGTGTAGGGGTATTTGATAAGGTGTTATTTTATCACTATTTCAGGGTCATTTAACCCCTTAAATCATGCAAATATACCTAGATTACGTGCTTAATTGTTTGTTTTCAGGTTTTTAGCACTTGGATGGATTTTGGAGGAAATACACGTGACTTGGGCTCATTTGGAGAAGAAAGAAAAGGAAATAAAAACTCCCTACATTCATACCCCCCTCCCCAACGACAACAAGATTCAGACCTACATCATATTTCATGAAGATTTATGGCATATAGTAGCTGGAGACGGTTTGTGTAGGCATTAAGCCGACGTCGTCGTGATTATATAGTGACGGCTGTCAGGAGGTGGCGACGTAAAGAGGATCTAGGAATCATCTACGTTTGGGGCGACGACGTCAGGATCACAAAGCGACGCCATTGCATCGATATCTGTATAAATATAAATCCCGTTTTTAGGGTTTCAAGTGTGTAACTTTGGGATAACTTTGTGTAAACTAGGGAGACGAACCCTAGTCGTTTTAGGAGCTTTATAGGTCATTTTTAGGGCTTCAAAACCCTATTGTACTACCTTGAATCCATGTTTTAATCAAGTAAGGTTATTTATCATTAATCATTTACAACAATGTTCTGTTTATTGTTTGATTGGTTTATTCTTCTTGCTTTCTTTTTAACAATTACGAGGATAAACTCTATTTGTATTTATCTATGATTCGCAATGAAACTTAGATTGTAGATCCTTTTGATGTTGCCTTCTTTATTGATGAATGTGCGCGTTATTAGATTTGAAAACCAACTTTTGTTTTTTTAGCTATCGTTATTGATATGTATAGGGAGGAAAACGCGAAGTAGTGTAGAAAGGTTACCAACGGTAACGGTCTTTCTTACAACACTTACGCTAATATAGTTGATCCCTCTTAAGTTATTTCACATTGCATTTAATATAATCTTAGGGGAAATCATCACCAAACCCCCTTATTTTGTCTTTTACCCCACCAAAGCCAATCCACTTCATCCACCTTGTCAAACTTTGTATATAGTACTCATACTACCTTTACTTGTGCGTTGCCTTAAACAGGAGATATTATATAGCGTCGGGTTCGTGTAATCGTTCATGACCTAGGAAATACTTACTTAGATGAATCACAAGCATTCTTCATGTGTGACAAAGCAACGGATTCTTGGAGAAGCAATTGTGCGGAGTAGTGGCATATGATTAGGTAATTACATTTGCTTATCAATAAATTTAATACAGGAGATTAGTTATTAATTAGTATAGTAATTAGTTAAACTAACCTACTCTTCTCAAACCAATAGATTTAAATTGTTTTCTTATAAATATAAAAACACAAAAAGTAATATCTATCTTAACCCCTAGAATTTATTAGACCGCCGATCAGGCATTCCCAACTTATTCCCAGAGGAGAACGATAACCACCCTCAAATTCTTGCTATCACTAACCACTGGCAACTATTAGGTAAACTGCCTTGGGATTATAAAACAACCTGTGATTTCGCAACCCTCACATCTGCACTGAAGCTGGTAGTTAGATCCACAAAGCTCTTTAAGCTCAAAGGGTGGTTAAGAGGTAATCAAGAAAACAAGATGTGAGATAAAAGTTTTAACATGAAACCATCTGGAAAAAGTCTTAAGATGACAAGAGAGCTCAGAAAGAAAATGATTGATCAATATAGGTGGACTACCACTAGCAGACGCAAGCCTGAAACAATCACTGATATTCTCATCCATCCAAACACAAAACTTGTTGCAATCATAGTCTATAGAGGCAATGATCGAAGGAACTTTGAGGTTCACAACCCCTTCAGGTTTGGTGACTTTGGCATAAATGAATGGGATGAACTAAATTCAATCTATTCCCAAGAAAAAAGAACAAATTGGTTGGTGAACTGATTACATCCTTAGGAAAAGAAGTATGACAGACTAAGGTGATTACCGAAGAAAGAAAAGAAATTTGGAATAAACCCAAACTTCTACCTGCCTTTGAACATATTCCATTGCTTTCCTCAGGCAGAAGAGAAGCACTAGAATTGGAATCTAAGGTTCACATCCAACGAGCTTGAATTTAATAGAAGACTTCCTGAAGGAGTTCAGTTTGTCAACAACAAAGTGATTGAATATCCTGAGCAGGGAATCTTTTTCATAGATGTCTTTGGTGATCAGGCCTTCCAAAGAATCAATGACATTCATAAGGTAGATGTTGATACCTTGTTGAGCTACCTGGTGATGGCTACAAATATCAATACTCCTGAAAATCAAAGGTTCTCGTGCAGTAATGAGGAGTATGATTGACATTTCACCTGATAAGGAGAAGCTAAAGTTAAAGAGAGTCAAGCTGGAAGCCATTGGATACTCACTGAACTAACTACCCTTGTATTTTCTTGTTTCATTGTTTGTAATAGATTGCTAGGAACTTGTAATCCTCAGTCAATGAAGTAATTTGAAGTTATCATTATTCTTTAATTGCTTTTTAGATTCAGTGTAAGAAGAAGCTGTATTTAATATAACTTACATAAAAAACTTTAGGCTTTATTTAGATCCAAAATAGGAGGGGAGATTGTTGGGCCAATTCAGTGCCTAATGATCTTTCACTTGGATTTGAATAGAAAATATTCTAAGTGTAGATAACCTTAAACATTACCAAGGTCACTGAGTGAACAGTCACTCAGTAAGTTACATGAGTCTATGAGAAAGACTCAAACATTCAGTGAGGCAGCACTTAGTGAATGAAGTCATGTAGCCAAAGGAAGAAGTGATGGGGTTTTAGTGAGTTGTGGCAGTAGACTCACTGGACCCCATACGATCTCCTCAACTTACAGACCCTAAAGACAAGAGCCTAAAAAGGTGGGATAGTTTGAATGGATAATTTCAAGTACTTATCCACCTAAAGTTAAACTATCCTAAATAGGGTATGAAGACAAAGTCAGTGTCATCACTGACCTTAGAAAGTGTGTTTGTCTAATTCCTAAATTAGAATTGTAATAGAGACAAACTATACAATATGTATTGGTCGAATCAACCTTGGGACACGCACTTATCACAACAGTAGGTACGGACCCTACCTAAGCACTTTATTATATAGATGTCTTGTAAAGGAGTTGTAGGGTTAGTTTGTGCTGATATTCAATGTGTATCATTAACAAAACTTACTCCTCTAATCAACTATGTCCTTTTGAACCTGATAGCTTCCTATAACATGAACAACAACGAACAAATTAGCTGCAGCAATGAGCCATGTGGGCTTCTCTAAACTGATCAGGATATTGTCTGAGACAGTATATCCATACACCCAAAACCCGATAATAGCAACTGGAAAGTAGCAGATGGCAACAACTATGTAGGCAACCACCACTCCCTTCTACATTGGACCCTTGGAAGGCTTTTCGGGGGTTGAAGGAATAGTGGCTTGAATTTCCAATACTACACTATGGCCAGCGTATGAAAAAGCTATGGTACCCAATGCATTAAAGAAACTGAATACTCTTCCTGCTGTAGAGTGAGCTTTGTATGAGTAATCTATGTTTGGTTGCACTCCCTTATCCAAAGCAGCAGTCCATGCAACTGTAGAGTAACTGCATCACATAAATTGTATCAGTTTAGTAAATGAATGGCTCAAACTGTGTTTAATCTCAAACAGGTCAAATGACTTAACATTTAGCTAAAAGGGACTTGTCAAATTGTGTGAACAGGTCAACTATCCATATTGATAATGTACAATGATGTCCGATCATATTTAAAACACCGATTACTAAAAGTCGTGTACCTGAGGGACATGACTGCGGCGGCCCAAAGATACACCAGAGATGGAATTAAAATTGGGGAGATGGGACTGATACGAACCGGATCGATAATAGAATTGATAGAAGAAAATAAACAAGATAGATGACTTATGTTAATGGGATAAACCGACTCCCCGATGGTTTATATTAATGAGATAAACCGACCCCCCATTGATTAACAAAACAATACTTAATATTCATTCAACATAATAAGAATTACAATTCTAATGCCCTATTTATAATAAAAGACTTAACTTGTTGACTAAGATAATATAATTAAAGAAACTAAATAAACTAATTAATAATAATAATATGCAGGATCATATCAATATGCAGGATCATATCAATACTCCCGCCCAAAAAAACACCTTGTCCTCAAGGTGTTGCTTCAAAACGTCATATTGAGTAATTCCGGGATCCCATGTTCGTCTTTGAGCAGGAACCCGTTCTTGTAGACAGATCTCACATCCCAACTTCTGTTCTGCTTGATTTTGTTTGATTTTTCTTCCCATCGGAATGAAACTTGGCTCAATAGGTGTAACAACGACGGGTGCAACGGGTGCAACAACAATGGGTGCCACAACAATAGGTGTAACAACAACAACAAGTGCAACTACCGCAAACTCATTCTTGTTAATCATCCCATGTGATTCGAGCACCATAAGAGGCTCATCCAAGTCATCGATTAACTTCTGTCCTAAATCTTCTTTCACAGGCAAGATTGGCCCCGTAACATCGCCTTTGTCCATGGACATAAGTATAAGCTCCGCGAACCGATTATTCGTGCTGATACTTTTGCTGAAAAAAAATTATGAAAAAAACGTTTGTGCATTAAATCGTTTTTTTGTGCATCAAAAATTCGTTTTTATACCTAACTTCTTTTGACTTTTTGCATCAAAATTTTATTGCGCATCAAACTATAACAAGTTGAAATTTTTGTGCATCAAATTTTATTTTTTTGTGCAATAAAAAAACGTATGAAAACTCAAAATTAGAAAAACTTCTTTTACAAAAGTTTTATGCACAAATATACATGATTTTGTTTAATTTTTTTGAAAATTTTTGAGAACTTTTTTAAAAAAAGTTTTTCTTTTTATCCTTCTCACGGATATTTTTCTTTTTATTTTAACCTTCCTCTCTCTCTCTCTCTCTCTCTCTATATATATATATATATATATATATATATATATATATTTATATTGTTGGGATTCAGAGCTTCTACACTTAGTATTGCTATTTATAGTTGGTTAGTACTGCCAGTACATTGTTAGTACTGCCAGTATAGTTAGTACTTTTAGTATAATAGTTAGTACTGTTAGTTATATAGTTAATATTGCTTAAGTGATATGCATGAGTTATATTAGGAATAGATATGCATGATCACTTAACGCATTTTGTAAGCCCATTAGGGTTTTCCTTAAGTGTATAAAAGGAACCCTACGACATAGTTAGAGATATCAAGTTTCACATCAAGTGATATCAAGTTTTCATAGTTAGTTATTCTGTAACCTAGGCAGAATACTTGCAATCAATATATATTCAAAGTTTAGTATACATTGTTCTTCTTAGTATTACAAGTTAGATTTCGCATAACTTGTAGTATTCATAATCATTGTTTCTCATATAGTTAGTTTGAATCTATTCAAGTAAACTAAGCCTTAACAAGCTAAGAGGATCTATTTATTGGTACTCACAAGTGATATTAAGTTTTCATAGTTAGTTATTCTGTAACCTAGGCAGAATACTTGCAATCAATATATATTCAAAGTTTAGTATACATTGTTCTTCTTAGTATTACAAGTTAGATTTCGCATAACTTGTAGTATTCATAATCATTGTTTCTCATATAGTTTGTTTGACTCTATTCAAGTTAACTAAGCCTTAACAAGCTAAGAGGATCTATTCATTAGGACTCACAAGTGGGACTCAGGGTATTTAACACTGAAACCAGAAAAGTTGAAGAGAATCTGCATGTAAACGTTTTTGAAAATAAACCAAATGCTGCAGGGCAAGGACCTAACTGGCTTTTTGATATTGATTCCTTAACAAATTCTATGAATTATCAACCAGTTACTGTAGGGGATCAAACTAACAAAAATGCAGGTCCACAAAAAACTAATGGCAATACAGGTTTGAAGAAAAATGTTGATGCTGGACAAACTGAAGAAGAGAATGTGTCTACTCAACAATATATTGTGTTCCCATTATGATCATCTATCTCTTTAAACTACAAGTGTTCAGATGACAAGGCTGAGGATGATACAGTTGATGATGATGCTTGTAAAAAGACTGTACAAGAATCAGCAAGTGAGTATGATCAAGCCTTGAAGAATGTTCTTGATAAGATGATGGATCAAGAGAAGGAGGCTACAGAGCAATCAGATGCTGTTAGAAAAGAGTTTGAAGCTCAGTGTGATAGCCAGCTTCTTCAGGAGAAGATTACTAGAGCTAGCAGTACTAACAGTTTTAATACTGTTAGCACACCAGTTAATACTGCTAGTGCATCCAGGACTTTTAGTCCTATTTTGTTAGAGTCTTTGCAAGGTTTAACAGAAGAGTTGGATTTGCTTATTTTGCCATCGAGATGAGTTTTACAGTCCCACTTTTTACTTATTTTGGAATGGAAATGATGCAAAACTATTTTTGAATTATGAACCGTGATATGTTTTTTAAGTGTCGACATAAATGGTTGCTTTGTGCTATAGCTATGTGTTATGAATTGTGGTAAGGCATGTGCATTTTAAGGATGGCATGGCCTAGTGTGAACCCAAACGGACTTAGCTTAGCAAGTGCGTTAAGTCTTGCGCGGAGATAAGATTATGAGAACGGAGGGGTACGGATCACACCCCAGGTTTGTGAATTTTGTTTTGCTAGAATAGCCATGCATATATGTTCGTAAATATATATATATATATATATATATTTTTGTTGATCGCGGTGTCATATGTGGGTCTTAAACATGTAACTCTCACCAACAATTATGTTGACGTTTTAAGCATCATTTTCAGGTGAGACAGCACAATCATAGTTAGAAGAGGTTAGTGGAAGAGGAGTCCTACGTCTTACGGTGTCAACCCAAGGCGTGTCTGCGCATGCGGTGAATGTACTTTTTCTGACATTATTTATTCTATTTTAAGTTTTTCATTTGAACTTGTCATGTTTTGTTCTTCATGCATTATATGTTGGATTTTTGTTTTGGGCGTTGTCATAACACGCTTTGATTTTGGAGTTTAATAAATGTCATTTTTAGTTTTCTCTATTTTGACGCCTTGTGTTGTGATGATGCCTATTGATCATGCCTTGCGATTCCGCCTTGGCGGGGTGTGACAGATTGGTATTCAAAGCTAAGGTTATAGAGAACTAGGTGGATTGACCTAGACTATAACTAGGAACCTTCATATAGATGCATTAAGGAACTACGCGCTTGTGTGTACGTATTTATAATATATTTTATGTATATATATTTTAAAGTTCCAATTGCCTATTCGTTTACTATTTCTTAGTAAGAATATATACATATATATATATGCTAGTATTTATTGTCTTCGTCGCCAAGTAGCTGATAGAGCTTATACTCTTCCTTATTTATAGAGTTATGTCTCCCTTAAAGCGTAAGTTTCGTTAGGGAATCATGCGTTCAACTGGGATTAAGCGTTATAATCACCTAAATTTCTTCTGGCAATAAAGATACCGGCGTACAAACCGAAAGGTGCCGTATACCCATCGACTTATATCCGTGTAAAGTGGAAGAGAGAATGACTATGAAGAAAGTAGGTGACCAAATGATTGGAGTGATTAGGAGAGGAAGGATCGACAAGGAAGGAAATGTTTCTAGGTTCCAAGAATACCACACCTCAGATGAAGAAGAAGAAGAGCTGAGTGAGCACCCTCCTTACAACTAATATGGATTCGTGGATCATCCACAACTCCAAAGGGAAGACCAAAGGAACAAGTTCGCACCTTACTCATTACCACCACAAGAAGGCAATATGAATGGATAGGTTACTGAGGCACATCTGTGTAGAGTCAAACGAATCATACCTTGATTATACGGCTAGTAATCAACCTATGAGCTTGACGATGGAGGACACTGGTGGGAGCTGAGTTCGACCTTGACCTGACTACTCGTGCAATCGATTTGATTTAGGATGTTTAGTGTTTCTTTTCAATCGTTTTGAAACCATGGTAGGAAATGTTATTTTCGATTAGATTATTATTACTGAAAATGTTTTAGGATTTTAACTTTTGTGCTATAGTCGTTAGATTAAATGTGTTATGTGTTGCATGATGTGTTGATTTCAAGAAGTGTTTTCATAGGAGCGAGTACACGTGTGAAAGGGGGCATCTATAATTATGGTGTACAACATAATTATACATGCGCCACAACATAAATGGACTTGCAAGTATGATTACATGTAATTGGTGTTGACACATATTGGTTGGTTATGCTTGTACTAAATATAGTATTGTGGGAATAGTAATATCATGGGATAAGAAATCCGTAGTATATCGTCTAATATATATAAGCCTATGACTTAGCAGAAACATGGTTCAAACACGACAATCTGACTACCCTCCTGATGTCGCGGAAATCATTGCTCAGCAACTCCAGAACATCATCCCGAACATCGTGACTCAAGTAACTAACAACCATAACAATGCCAATGGTAATGGAAATGGTGGAGGAAACAATGGTTGCACCTACAAAGGATTTGTAGCGTGTGGACCTTGATACTTTGACGGAACTGGTGGTGCGGTGGCATTGACTAGATGGATTGAAAAGATGGAATCCGTGATAGATAATAGCGGATGTTTGGCTAATCAAAGAGTGAAGTATGCCGCGAATTCATTCATTGGCAAAGCTTTGACTTGATGGAATACTCAAGTCCAAGCAAGAGGTCGAGATGCTGCTAATGCAATCGTGTGGAATGACTTCAAGGCATTGCTAACAATGGAATTTTATCCAAGCAATGAGATTGAGAAGTTAGAAGGCGAGTTCTCGAATCATTCAATGGTTGGTGCTGATCATGCTGGATACACTGATCGATTTCATGAGTTGGCAAAGTTGGTTCCACATTTGGTAACTCCTGAGGCGAAGCGTGTCACAAGGTACATTAATAGGTTGCCATCTCAAATTCGTGGAATGCTTCGAGCCACTCAACCTGCTACTATTCCAAGTTGCTATTCTTACTACTGGGATACAGACAAGAAAGGCCAGTCCGCAGTGGTACTTTGGCTAAGGTTGGTGAGAAAAGGAAAAAAAGGGATGAGGCAAGTAAGTCAGAAAGTGTTGGAAAAGACGAAAAGAAATCCAAATGGGGATGACGGTTTATAGCAGCAGTTCCTCCTAGAAGAAAAAATGGAAATTTTCCAAAGTGTGCTAGGTGTAAGGGTTTTCATGCTGAAAAAGGACCATGCTCAGTGTGCTACAATTGCTAAAGGCCGGGTCACATGGCCAGAGACTGTAGAACACCGGTTAGGCATGCAGAGCCAATACGAGCAGTTAGGCCAAGAAATGGGCAGAGAGCTTGTTATGAGTGTGGAAGTTTGGATCACTTACGTCCAAATTGTCCTAAGTGGAACCGAGATCATAATTAATTTAGAAATCAGCTAGCGTTGGAAGGGAATAGAAACACTCGAGGCAATGAGAACTGACCTAGGGGAAGGGCTTTCAATGTGAATGCTGTTGAAGCTCTTCAGGATCCTAATGTAGTAACGGGTACGTATTACTTAAACAATCTCTACGCTATTGTGCTTTACGATTCTGGTGCTGATTTTAGTTTATATCTACTAAATTTGCGCCCCCATTAAATGTGAAACCTAGTATTGCGAACCCTGGATATGTGATAGAAGTAGCTAATGGTAAGAAGGAAGAAGTTGATAGAATTTTCCGTAGTTGTAGACTAGATCTAGGAGATTCTATGTTCCTTATAGACTTGATACCATTAGGACAAGGAAGTTTTGATGTGATAGTAGGAATGGATTGGTTGTCAAACCAAAAGGCTGTGATCGTGTGTCACGAGAAGATAGTTAGGATACTTGTAGAAGGAGGTAAGGTACCCTATGTTCAAGTAGAACGTAATGATGGGAAGACAAAGACGTTAATGAGCACAAAGGCGAAATGAACCGACGTTAAGCGACATTCTTATCGTACGTGATTTCGAGGACGTATTTTTGGACGACCTGTCAGGATTACCGCCACAACGACAAGTAGAGTTTAGTATAGATTTGATTCCTGGAGCAACGCCCATAGCGAAGTCACCATATCAACTAGAGCCTTCGAAGATGCAAGAACTGTCGGAGCAACTTCAAGAGTTGCAAGACAAGGGATTTATTCGGCCAAGTCACTCACCATGGGGAGCGCCAGTTTTGTTTGTCTCGAATAAGGAAATGGATCTTTTGCATGTGCATTAGGACTATCCTTAACGAAGCAAGTTGACCATCAAGAATCGTTATCTACTCCCTAAGATCGACGATTTATTTAACCAACTTCAAAGAGCGCGCTACTTCTCTAAGATAGACCTTCGATTTGGTTATCATCACTGAGAGTGTCATGAAGAGATATCTTCGAAGACCGCATTCATAACAATGATATGGCATTTTTGTGTTTACGTTTATGCCATTTGGATTAACAAATGCACCCGCAGTTTTCATGGACTTAATGAACCGAGTGTGCAAACCATACTTGGATAAGTTCATCATAGTGCTTATTGACGATATCTTGATATACTCAAAGACGAAGGAAGATCTGAAAACATTTTGAGATTGATGTTTAAGATTTGCTTAAGGAAAGAGAAGTTTGGGTGGGAATGCATAGTTCTCCATGTGCGAGTTTTGGTTGCAAGAGTAAGCAAATCTTCCTTTCATAGACACGTGGTAAAACCTCCGAACGGAATTCAACGTGGACCAAGTAAGATTGAGAGCAGTGAAAAGTTTGAAAGACCCTACGACACCATCTGAAGTAAAATCATTTCTGGGATTGGCTGGATATTATAGACTTTTCATTGACAATTTCTCCAAGATTGCTAAACCTCTTACTTCGTTGACTCAGAAGAATCAGAAATATAAGTGAGGTGAGAAGTAGGAGGAAGCTTTTCAAACGTTGTAGGACAAATTGTGTAATGCACCAATATTATCATTACCGGATGGAGTAGAAGATTTGTGGTTTATTGTGATGCGTCAAACCAAGTATTAGGATGTGTTCTTATGCAAAGGGATAAGGTAATCGCCTATGCATCAAGATAATTGAAGAGCCACGAAAAGAACTACACGACTCACGACTTTGAGTTAGGCGCGATGGTGTTTGCGCTAAAGATTTGGAGGCATTATTTGTATGGAACAAAGAGTGTTATCTATACAGAACATAAGAGCCTCCAACACATATTCGATCAGAAGGGGTTGAATATGCATCAAAGGGGATGGTTAGAGCTATTTAGTAATTATGAATTTTTAGATTAAGTACCATCCTGGTAAAGAAAATGTAGTAGCTGATGCTTTAAGTAGAAAGGAGAGAGTGAAGCCTCGACGAGTGCGAGCGATGGCTGTGACAATTCAGTCCGGAGTTAAAGGACTGATATTGGCAGCTCAAGGTGAAGCATTTAAGGATGAAAATGTGATAGCTGAAGGATTGAATGGTACGGACCAACAAATGGAAAAGAGAGAGGATTGGAAGCCTATACTATATGGATCGCATATGGGTTCTATTAGTAGGTGGTGTAAGAACCAAGATCATGGAACAAGCTCATAAGAACGAGGTACTATGTGCATCCCGGAGCGGACAAGATGTACTATGATCTTTGAGACATGTATTGGTGGCCGGGTATGAAAAAGGATATTGCTATTTATCCAAACCTTCATCTTAGAGGATTCTATTCTTATAGTTCTACAAAACCTTAATCTTAAAATGGTAGCATTGGGTAGACATTGAGTACCTTCAACATCTTTTAATTGAGGAGCTCTTCTCACACCCGTCTCAGTAACGATCACCTTCTTTGTTGGGATCTGAGATTTGATGATTACAAAACTAAATATGCAAAATTGAAGAAAGATGAAACAATAAGGACTTAATGTGAAATATTAAGTTAGCTTCCTATGTAAGCTAGGTTTTCTTGTAAACCCTCTATATAAAGGGTCATAGGCGTCTGGTTTATATCATCCATCATAGTTAGATCTCTCCAATGAGAGTCTAGACACACAAAAGAAAGCGTGTGTATTATTAGTTAGCTTATTAGTTAGTTTATTAGATAGTTAGTGTAGTGGTTGTTGTCAAATTTATATACGTATAGTATAAATCTCGTAAGAATTCTTTCCAAAATACTTCTCAACCAAGAGAAATATAGTTTATTATTAGTATGAATAAAGAAAACCTTGTGATAACATTGATGTTCCTATTTGTTATTCCGCTGTGCTTCATGTCATTTAATGTTATTATATCCTAGATGGGTAAAACGATCTATGAAGCCAACAATCAGGTTTTTACACAATATATATTTCTTAACAATCAACTTATGTTTTTGTGAATTTATTTATTTCACAATTCAAGTATTAAAGCACATAACTTTAGAGCTCTTATTTCGATTTTGTATAAAAACTGATGTATATCCAATAGATTTTACACATTGATGTGTATGAACTTCACATTCTAATACTTTTAGTATTTGCAAGATACTATGTCTTTATATGGTGGCCAATCATTTCGTTAAGCGCACATTTGGAAATTAATTGATTTATGATCCTCATCATGTATAATAGCATGCAATATATTATATGTACACAAATTTATCAACGTCATTTTGTTTCCGATTCCATATAATTCAAGACAAGATAGAATTTATTGAGATCTCATTAGCTATCTAATGTTCATTGGAACCTTAATGTCTAGTGCCTCTTTATGAGACTATCATGGGGATACCTCAAACAACCATCTTGTTTTCATGCTCCATATTCTTCATCGAGGATTTTATTTGGAATCGATTTGTCTACCATGCTTGCAGCATGTCATAATAAAATAGTGTCCTTGATGGACAACATATAATCAGAGCAAGATGAGTACTGATATTCTTGTTTTTGGCCAATGTATATGTATGGCATTATATTATCCATTGAATATAAATTCCATAAAATTTTCTTTCACAATCAACTATTCAATAGAATATTATAATTCGTTCTGAATTTACAGCATACTTCTCTCCTCCTAAAGGAAATTATCCTCTTCTATATCTCGTTGTATATGTGCATTTAGGTGAAGAAATTTGCACAAAGAAAAACTAAAATGGGATATCTTTGGTTTATAACCAAAACCAATTATAAAATTAAGTATTTATAATAACATATTGGCATAATGCTAATTTTGTTGTTATGTATATTATAATATGGCCCCATACAAGGAAAAAAAAAAATATATATATATAAGGGGGGGATAACAACAAAAAGTTTTTCTCCCATTCATTAAAAATTTAGAAGTAATTCATCGGATATTCATGATGAAATACTTACTCTGGAATGTTAGGCTCGTTTTGAGCTATTAATCATGCAAACTTGAGGCTGCTATTTGATAACCGTTTAGACGATGCATCAATTTTAAACTCTAAATGGTTCATACAATGGATTTGTATGCCTACATATATCCATTTGTTTTCGTTCCAAATTATTGAGGGATTAAGTCCTCATTTTAGTTGATAGATTAATAATCAACTTTTTTTAAGAGATAACAACATTAGATTGAAGAATCTTATTCTTCTATAGTTTTCGCATCATTAATGACTCGGGATGGTAGAACCAGTCATGCCAAAAGAATATTATAATTATTGCTCATAAACTTATGTTATGGCTATGATTAGCTTTTACTAATCTTTATATAATGCATGTCGAGAAGATAAAAAGAATATAATGACATCTTTAATATTTAACTTCTATTCTCATAGACAACTTTTTTCAAAGCTAAATAATGCGAGCATAGATTCATAATCTAGAATATTGTGTAATATCTTGACACACATTGTATTTTGCATATATCATCATTGCATTTTGCATAAATAGCATTTTTGTTTTATCCTTTCTATTTTATTTTGCACTACTAGTGGTTTTGTCATTGGTCATACTATCTCTTCGACCTATATCCTTTACCATGAGATAATGATCTTTAAAAAAAAACAATTTATCAATACATTATTCCATTCACATAAGGGAATGATGATATTATATTGATCATTTATCACATTCACTTGAGGGAATGTAGATCTTTATGTTGATCATTTCTTCACATTCACATGAGGGAATGAAGATATCACGTTGATCATTTCATCTTTTATCTTGCAACTTGAGGTTGCCAACTAGTTTCTTTGAATTAACACGACAATAATTATTTTCACCACGTCTATAATCACGATATCTACATGATCATCGTTATTGAGTCACATTCAGTCGAGTGATGGAGCAAATTTAGTAAACGGGTTTAATCGTGTTTGTTTAAACATAAACATGCCCATTGCTTTGTTTAAAGAAACTTATATCAAAGCATCGTTCTCGATATATGAGCATATTCGAGGCATTAACCATCTCATCGCATTTTTTTCATCATTCAGGTATAATACTCAATATTGCGAAAATGTGCTCGCATTTACAAGAATTTTTTGCTTTTGATGGTCAAATCTTTCTTCTAGATATGGCTATTATATTATCCATTGAATAATAAATTCATAAAATTTCTTTCCAGGATTAATAGAATATGATAATTCGTTTTGAATTTACAGCTACTTCTCTCCTCCTAAAGGAATTATCCTTCTTCTATATCCCGTGTATATGTTCATTTAGGTGAAGAAATTTGCACAAAGAAAAACTAAAATGGGATGTCTTTGGTTTATAACCAAAACCAATTATGAAATTAAGGATTTATAATAACATATTGACATGATGCTAATATTGTTGTTATGTATATTATAATATTGCTCCATACAACAACAAAAAGTTTTTCGCTCAATATCATTAAAAATTTAGAAGTAATTCATCGGATATTCATGATGAAATACTTACTCTGGAATGTTAGGCTCGTTTTGAGCAATTAGTCATGCAAACTTGAGGCTGCGATTTGATAACCATTTAGACGATGCATCAATTTTAAACTCTAAATGGTTCATACAATGGATTTGTATCCCTACATATATCCATTTTTTTTCATTCCAGAATATTGAGGGATTAAGTCCTCATTTTAGTTGATAGATTAATAATCAACTTCTTTTAAGAGATAACAACATTAGATTGAACAATCTTATTCTTCTATAGTTTTCGCATCATTAATAACTCAGGATGGTAGAACCAGTCATGCCAAAAGAATATTATAATTATTACTCATAAACTTATGTTATGGCTATGATTAGCTTTTACTAATCTTTATATAATGCATGTCGAGGAAGATACAAAAGAATATAATGCAACTTTAATATTTAACTTCGTTTCTCATGACAATCTTTTTCGGAGCAAAATATGCTAGCATAGATTCTTAAATCTATGAATATTGTGTAATATCTTTGACACACTTGTATTTTGCATATATCACATTGCATTTTTGCATAAATAGCATTTTTGTTTGATCCTTTCTTATTTTATTTTGCCACTACTAGTGGTTTGTCATTGTCATACTACCTCGACCATATCCTTTACCATGAGAAATGATCTTTAAACATTTATCATTACATTATCACATTCAAATGAGGGAATGATGATCTTATATTGATCATTTATCACATTCGCTTGAGGGAATGTAGATCTTTATGTTGATCATTTTTTCACATTCACATGAGGGAATGGAGATATCACGTTGATCATTTCATCTTGTATCTTGCAACTTATGGTTGTCAACTAGTTTCTTTGAATTAACACGACAATAATTATTTTCACCACGTCTATAATCACGATATCTACATGATCATCATTATTGAGTCACATTCAGTTGAGTGAATGGAGCAAATTTAGTAAACGGGTTTATCGTGTTTCTTAAAACATACCCATTGCTTTGTTTAAATAAACTTATATCAAAGCATCGTTCTCGATATATGAGCATATTTGATGCATTAACCATCTCATCACATTTTTTTTCATCATTCAGATATAATACTCAATATTGTGAAAATGTGCTCGCATTTATAAGAATTTTTTGCTTTTGATGGTCAAATCTTTCTTTTAGATTTTGACATACATATAACGGATCTTTCACCGTTAGATATTATCTTTTAATTTAGATCTAACACAAAAATTGTGAGACCGAACACGCTTATACTTTTTTTATGCATCTTGAGGTGCATACAATTATAGCGAGATTTAACGAATATTTCATTGTTAAGTATTCCCTTTTTAGATCATCCTGAAAAAACGATGAGGGAATACCACTATTCCGACACACTCTTGTAAAAAGGCCTTATTTTCAGCTTTGATTGAGTATCCCTAAAGTTTGATGGAACTCAGCATGAAGAGTCCAAGGGAGATGGTTTTTTTTCCGATGTGTTAAGAACAACAAAATCGATATTTGAAAGCTTTAAATTTAACATTCTACATAGCAAAGATTGCATATATCACCATATAAGAATTTTTTTTTTATATATCACAAACATTTTACGAATCTTATTAAGAGATTATACACCACTTATACAAGTCGTACAAAAAATCAATTTCAATTTTATGTAATTTTAAAGCGTTGTGTTTTACGCCATTAACATTTTTATTAAAGACTAATCATAAATTAATATGATTACAAATGCAACGCATATTAAACACATACTTTTGATTTCCATGCAACATATTTATAACATAGATTTTTAGATAGTAAAAATATACTATATTACACATCTAAGCTAAAAATAAATAGATGCATCACATTCCGTTAAGGCAACATATCTTATATTACGATGTTGATATATGTTATTAGTAGTGTTCATGCCTCTTTTTCTATAAGAATCAATACATGTTCTATCTGTCTGTGATTATGTTTCTCATTGAATGTGTTATATTGGATATTTCTCTCGTAAATTACACCACAGTGCACTAGGGTATTATTAATAATACTCATGGTCGATCTTCGGATTAACCCCACTAGTGAAGTGGATTACTATACTGGTACTTGTACCATGTGTGATTTTTCCGAGGCACTTAATCTCATTCGAGATGATATTTCAAAAATAATAGTAATGATGTGTGCAGATTTTATAAACATTTTTGCTACAGATTTTTACCTGTTATTATCTATTGATTTTCAAATAACACAATGCCTGTGCAAACTGAATTTCCAAGACAAAGGTTCTTTTGAGTCTACATTGAAATAATTTGACTAAGAGTTACTGATAAATCAGGATGGCTATTAGGGCTAGTTATCACCTAAAAGCTGATAATGTATCCCTTTAGTAAATTAGTGTTTCTTCGGGGCTCAAGGTTATTTTACTAAAAGGAAAACTCATTCTCATGCGAAATAATCGTTTTCTGAAAAGTTTTTCTTCCATATAAATGATGCTATTTCTCTAAAGATTGGTTAATATAAACATTTTTAAAGCATGAGAAAACTAAATTTCTCGTTCGTTCTTCCATCTTTTATCTTGTAGAAATAGTATCCAAAACTTAATTTTAAGTGAGGATAACTAAAAACAGAACGAGAGATAAAAACCGTATGTGAAAAGAAAAGAGCATACGTCTTGTGTTAGCAAAAGCAAGAATAAAGGCACATGAGAAAGAAAATGACATAAGTATAGACAAAAATAAATGCCCATCCATACAAAACAGACAGAGTGAATAAAAACATAAATTAAAAATAAATGTTTTTAAGTTTCTATTCATGTGAAACTAATCAAAGTTTGAATCTTATTATCAGAATTCAACATGTCAAGAACAAATTCTCAAGTTGAAATTATCTCAGAAGAACAGCTGGTTCTACGTGCTAATAGACTTGTCATCAAGAAGAACAACCAGCATGTCGCTTCAGATTCACTTATCACCAATACCATGCTGATATTTGTCGTTGAAATTCTAATACACCACAAGTTATACAATCCGGTTTCTTTAAATGCAACTGTACCGATCATCTACCTACACCAGTTTTGGACAACCATAAATCACAAAAAAACAACCAAACATTTACTTTCAAACTAGACACTCATACTTTCACTCTCACACTTGGACTACTCAGAACTGTATTGCAGATGCCTTCACCTGATCCCAACAACACTTATACCAAACCTCCCTCAGAAATTCAAATTCTTGAATTCATTAAGACACTTGGTTATGATGAAGATCCTGAAACAAAGATGATTGCCATTTCTTAAATGGTCGCCACAAGACTTCATCAACATGGAGAGCTATTATGAGTGTACTCAACAGATGTCTTACGGGAAAAGACTCAAGATAGGACACAGTTAGACTTCCAATACTTCAGATATTATGGGGTATCATTCACTCTACCAATTTGGATTTCGTATCAATAATTTGGGATGAATTTGAATGGCAAACAGTTGAAAGATCATCCACACCATCAAAGATGTCTAAGCTGTTGTACACCTACTTCACCAAGCTTATCATTGTCTACATTCTTTCACACAACAAGAGTATTCCTCGCAAACCAGACTCTAAGTTGCATAATTCACAAGATGATAATCCAATAACCAAATTATTAAGCACAACTAATGGTGACTACAAGTTTGGAATGGAAGTTCCCGATGCAATGATCAGTGATGTAATCAAGAAGAAAGCAAGGTACACGTATTATATGGCTAAGAAAGTGGAAAATAAGAAAGCTAAAATCGTTGATTAACTAGAAGAGCAACATATATCTCCAGTCAAAAGTGGAAGAGGAAAAGGTTTTATGTGTTATGCTGATCAAGTAGAAAAGGTTCCCAACAAACTCAAGAAAGATGTTGTGCCAAGGAAAACAAGATCTCTTACTATCGCTGAAGAAGCAGTTGTAGGTGAACTTGCAAACTACATCTGTATTCAAGAACCACGCTCTCAACGACGTCGAAGGAATCAATTGACAATTGACAGCCAACTTGACGATACAGTTGCAGATATGTACAATGAGTGGGGACAGAAACTCAAAGGTCCCGTAGTTGAAGATTCATCAGTTCAATCATTGTTAGACTTATGGAAAGGATCAAAAGCTAGCAGACTTGAGAGTTTAAGGCAAAAGAAGCAACCATTTACAGGAGAAGGATCGAGTGCTGCTCACAACAAATACTATTCTTCATCAGATACTGCTAGTGATGCAACACTCTACTCTTCAAGTTCAGACAAATCAGAGGAAAGTGCAAATGAAACTGATGATGCTGACAAATCTGATATAGATTTATTTGATGATAATCCACATGGAGACGATGATACTGTAAGGTATGAAGTGTTCATGCATAACAAGTCTACTGCAACACCCAATTCTACCTACCTTAGTCCGACGGTTACAAGTTCCTCGCTAGACTTCATTCAGACCTTGCTAGACGAAACACTTGTAAATGAATTAACGGGTTTTATGAGTCATCTAGTGTATACTTATGCTCATACAACCTTAGTGGTGCATTACCCAGAGGGAAATCCTGAGCTAACAAGCTATATATCAGGTGCATCCGAAGTACCACTTGGTACACATGTAGATGTTCTAGCAATAAAAACTTTCATGCAGGAAATGTTCCCAGACGAGAATGCTCATCACATACCATCTCTACCAGCAAAGAAAATTCCCTATCCTACAACAACTCCATAATCAAACTCCTTACAAGACAAAGCAAAGAAGCTGATGCAAAAGGCGAAAAAGAATACGAGGAAGATCAACTTCAAGAAGGCAGTCACATAGAAATTCAAAGAATATGATCAGAAGCTGGAAGCTCTTACAAATTTCAATGTTTCTGAAGCATTTGAAAAATCTGTCCAAGCAAAAGTTCTGACAGAAATCAAAAAGCTTCTACCTACTCATATCCCAAATGTCATTGTAAATTATGTTAGGCCACGCCTTAACACCTCTGTGCTCGAAGTTATGAAAAACAACCAAATCAATCTCTTCACTCAATCATCCACCTCCACTAATGATCTCTTATATATGGATCTAAAAATAAAGCTACTAAACAAAATTCACTCAAACAAGTCAAATAAGACTCATACCACACATCAGCAACTTTATGACACCCTTTATGAATCCATCACCCTTGATCAAGATGCACTCGATGCTCAAGCTTCACAATTATCCTTTCACAAAAGGTCCCACGATAATCAAGATCCTCCTAATAATCGTGAGGGGAAGAACAAGAAGAAACGTCGAAAGGATGTCAGCGAACCTTCTTCTAGATCATCAAGGCAAAATAGATCTCCCGTGGTTATAGTACAAGATGATACACCTACCATGCAACCCCTGGACAAAGCAGATATTCTTATCCAAAAACAATCCAAACCAGAATGGTTTCCAAAAAAGTCGGGGTTAGCTAAAAGGAGAACGACATGGTTTGATTTATTCTTGAAATCAGACATTGAAGGATGAAAATCATATTCATGGACCATACTTTCGAGCCATAGCAATAGAAGTTTAAAGAATGATCCAAAAGGACGAGCTTTACAATAGGCATATCTTAAAAAGGCCACGGATTAGACGACTAAAGGTTACAGTACAATCAATGATGTGGAACTCCGAATACCATTTATAGTCAACTTCCAAAAGCAACAATATTATTAGAAGCTCAGTGGAACAGTGATGAAGGAGATGTCTCTAAACCTAGATCATTTGAACGACACATGTCAAAAAGTACAAAACCACATCCTTGCTTCTACAACAACGACTACACTTACCTTGTGGATCTCAGCATTAAAGAGAAGTACACTACTTATACCACTAAGCATTATGCTGTGAGAAACTACACAGAAGGTATTGAGGATAGGTTCCCTGAAAGATGGAGCAAAGAAGTTCATCGCTATCACTTTGAAGCTCTTAATGGTATACACCATTGGAAAGAGGATAGAATTGATTTGTTCAAAGCAGGAATGAGTGTCGTAACCAAAGGAAATGTCTATTCAGACTTAAGGATCAAATCAGTTGTTCGTATAGTTGTAAAGAAGAAATGGGGTTATGGTTTTCTAACATCAATTGTAGTCAGGAGATCCGATGATAAAGAGTATGAATTCAGCTATGCAGATCTACCTAGACTCAGTGTAAATAATGTGGAAGATATGTACTTGCTCTAGGTTCAAGATAAGCTACACCATCTCCCATTAGAATTTATGAAAGACTTCAACAATGCTCTTCTTATGTTCATCAGAAGAACCGTAATCAAGAACAGGGTAGAAGATATTCAACTTGGAGTGGAAAGCTATCAAAGTACTCTCAACCTCAACAAACCCACAATGTTCTTCGAAGGAATCAACCAAAGGATACCATTCACGATGACTGAAATGCATAAGGGGGTCGTGTATCTTAACCAATACAACATAAAATCCCTCATGAAGCTAAGTGAAGTGAAGAAGTTCTGTGATGGTATACTTGTGAAGATTCAGGAAAATCTAATTAACATGTTGTCAAAGAACAAGCTGGGTAGCGGTAACAAAAGGTTGAAGGGAAGAGACTGGATCGACTATGATGTCAACAGTTCAAAAGATATGCTGAAGAAGATTGACGAGATACTCAGGCACAGAGAGCAGCTCAGGAGGCTTGAGGAGTATGTTGGAGGAAGACATAAGACTGTTAATCCCCGTACTTTTGTAAGGCCTTTGTAATCATCCCTTAGGGGGAGATTGTTAGAAACACTGAAAAGTATTGATTACATGGCCATTTATCTAAGTTTAATAGTGTAGGGATTTAATAGTGCAAATAAGGAAGGACTTAGTTGTAATATGTAATAACCCTTAATTGCTTCCTAGTCCCTCTTTTCTTCCTATAAAAGGAGGGCTAAGGAAGGGTTAAGGGTGGGTGATTCTTCTCTTTCTTAATCTAATATTTCTTTCTTTCTTTCTCTCCTCCTTTCTCCCTTTCCTCACGTCACCCTGGTGCGGTTGTTGTAAGGACTTCATAAGAAGTTTTACAACTCCCTAGGTAGAGCACCTAACCGTTGTAGTGTAGTAAGGCAAGACTCGGGGGTTGTTATCGTTCTCTAAGGGAATAGGTTGGGAAGGCTCGAACAAGATCAAAAAAAGGTTTACGGGGTTGAGAGATGATTCTTTTTGTATTTTTATTTTATAGAAAGCAGGTAAAATCATGGTTTGAGAGGTTGGTTTGTTTTATCTAATTAAACTACTAATAATAAATCTAAACTACTTTGGTGATAACTTATATGATAAACGAACATATTTACTTAATCATGCACTACTCCTCAGATTGCTTCTCCTAATCCTGTTGCTTTGTCACACTTGTGATGCTCTGTGTAAGTATTTCCTAAGTCATGAACGAATTACATAAACCTGCCATCTACGTAATATTTCGTTAAGGCAACACACAATTAAGGTAGTATGAAGACTATTACAAGGCCCCTAAGAGTACAGTACATGCAATTGAAATATCCTAAGAGGGATCAACCATATTAGGGGTAAGGTAGTATGAAGACTGTTACCAATGGTATCCTTTCTACACATTCGCATTTCCCTAGACGTCTATGCCAATTTAATATCTTATGACTAGTTTTTGTGACAACCATGAATTGAGCAGGTTAGTCAAACCATTAGTGTTGACTTATGTATTTGTTTCAATGTATGGATTAGTGGTATATGTGCTTAATAAGTGTTATATGTGTTAATAAGGATATGAGAATTGGATAATCATTCCATTGAGCGTGATCAACATCAATGGGATGGATTTGTGTTGGATTTTATGGAGATTTATTTCGTTCCTTTGGACAAAGGAACTGATTTCCGTGAATGAAGCGGTTTCACACGCGTTTAATTGTGTAAGTAATTATACGGTATACATATTTATGTGTTATAATGTTAGTATGCATAAAGGTGTTATAGTTAGAATAAGAATGAAATTGTGAATTACTATTTTTGGAAGAGTTAGGTAAAAATAAAAATGAAAATTTAATATATATTTTAAAAGTCTAGTAAATTGCGTTTACGCAAAAAGGTATACTCAAATAAGCTTAGGTTTTTATAAAAACTTAAGGTAATGCAAATAATTAAGTAATTAATAAATAAATAAAAATATATATATAAAAATATATATGTAAAGGGGAAATCGGCCAAAAAAGAAAGGAAAACAAATCTTACTCTAATTAAAATTGGTAAAAGATATCTATCGTAAACCTTTTTGTAAACCTTATAAATACCAAAAACCCTTTCCCCCTTGTTTTTAATTGTCCCAGCCGAATTTTATCAAAGGAGGAAGAAGATATTTTTTTTCAAGTTTGGGGATTTTTGTGTTCAAGATTCGAAGATTTAAGGTATAAATTATAATCCTTTGAGTTAATTATCATTAAAAACATGTAATAATTATTATGATGGATAATTAGGGTTTCATAACATCTGTAATTAATGATATAATAAACATGTTATAATGATTAGGGTTTAATTAGGATCATATGGGTGTATTCGTTAGGGTTTAGATCGCGTTAGAATTTGATTTAGATTGGGGCAGAATTTAGGGCTGTGTTGTTTGGCTGATATCTCAATGATGGTAATAGCTTTTGTCAAGTTTCCGGTGCCTATGATGTAGCTCAGAGAGTCTAGTTTCCAGAACATCTGGCCTCGAAGGTTTTTGAGGTCGGGAAGTCATTCAAACGTTGGTTGCAAGAAAAGTTGTCAAAACTATAAATACGGGTCAGATTTAGGTCAGATTACGAGGTATAAAACCCCCACTTAAAATTAGAATTTAGCTTAGACCTTCTACATGAGTTTAGTTCTATGTGTCTATTAGAAATCCCCCAAAGGAGAGCTTCTGATTTGGAGTCTAAGTTTGGTTTTTAGGTCCAAACTTTTTAGTGTGCAAACAGATCCGAATTGGGACTGTTTTGAAGTTTGATTTTCTTAGGAGTACTTGTGCATGTAAATGGCTCTTGGGAATCATGAGGTAGTTAATATACTCATAAATGAACATAGGTGATTTTTGGTATGAATTATGGAGGTCAGTAAGTAGAGGTTTTGAGTACGTTAAGTCACGTTAAAATTCTGCAGTTTTGAACAAATTGTGACTAACTAGTGAAACTTGTTAACGAAGTGGTTAAAGTTGGGTATGGTGTCGGGGTGACCCATGGGGTTAATAGAACACCTTAGACATCCATCATATGATTGTTACATGTGCATTAAGCTTTTGGCTTAGTAGCGTGTAACACGAGTTATTTTGTTGTTTAGATTTGTGCTAGTTGTTTGTGAAGCTTTTTGTTGGAATCTTTTGGAAAGCTAAGCAAAGGTGAGTTTCATAGCCCCTTTTTCTCATGTTATTTTGGGGTGAGAATGATGCTTGTACTGTGATTATATGTTGTCAAAGTTGCATGGACTATTCTTGACTATGGTATGTTGTGTGCTACATGTTTTGTGATGTGATATTGAGAATGTGAATTGTGTAAGGGGGATCACCTACGAGTATCCATGGCCTGTTTAGTGGAAGGTACTGTGGCCTAGCGGGCAGGATGGTTATTTGAGGGTATCCACGGCCAGGGCAAAGGGGGTAACCACAGGGACCTTGGTACGATTGAGACGTCTTATAAATTGTTATTGGGAAATCATGTAATTAAATTGTTTTTGATTGGATTGTATTGGATTGGTTGTGCATGCTAGCCTGGCATGATAGTTATTTTTTTCAGCAATGTTTTCTTTTATTTATCACAGTATTGCCGTAGTTGGATTTTTATCTACGTTGTTGTTCTTAAAACCTTTTGACTCTCACAACTTTATGTTGACGTTTGTATGGATCATTTTCAGGTGAGTATCGTGTATGATAGATGGATGTTAGGAAGATGTGGCTAAGAGAGACCCACTAGGGGCATTGCTTGTGGAGTTGTCTTTCTAGTCTTTTCTAGTTATGACAATTTTGTTTGGCTTGATATTGTTTTGTAGGGAGAATTTGTTAGTATTTGGATCTTTTTGTGTTTGTGTTATGTATTCACTTTGTAATGCATGAATATAATGCATGACTCCTCTATCTTGTTATATTAATTTTGTGTTGGGTTATTGTCTTTACACTTACGTGTCCATTTGATTATTTCTTTCATTTTGATTTCTCTATTAGTAACACAATTGTAGTTGTGATTGTTATCCATGTTGTTTACGGCCTTTAGTGTTTCCACCTTGGCGGGGTGTGTCTTTGCTTGTTTCGTTGTGTTTTTGTGACACATATTTTATAGCATTGATAAAGATATTAATTTAGAAAATAGCAATATTTGTTTTTTTTTTTTTTTTTAAAAATAAAATATTGTCTCGTTTCAATCATTATATCATTTTAAAAATCCACAACTAATTATGGTTAATACAACCTTGTTGAGATTCATTTACAAGATATGCTTATGCATATGAGCATTATTCTTTATAAATACACTCTCAATATAACGTTATTTTTCATTGTAAATAAATTCATCATTAATATATAAGCCTCATCTCTTGGCTTTTGGATAATCCAATCTACGTTTTATATTTTTCTTTTAAAATACACATTTTTTTTTTTGTAACAACTACACATGCAAGATATGACTTAATATAAGACATCCATTATTAAATCAAGCATTATGCCATCAAAACCCAAACAACCTATAGATCTTGAACAAAAATTTTTATTTTAATACATCTTGCTTAACGGCTTTTTTTATAAGCATTTCAACACTTCTCTATTAGGATTATGTGTAAATATAAAATATTATTATCTAGAGAACTACCGTCATTTAAAAAACGAAGGTTGTTTTGAGTCTTTATTTGTTTTTTTTTTTTGGTGTTTGAGTCATATTAGGGATAAAATAGAATGAAATATTAGAGAACCAACCCATTATTTCATCTTTGCTACACTTCGATATAGGTACGAAAAATATATTTAGAGAAGAACCCCCCAACCCATTTTTTTTCTTTGCTTACACTTCCTGGATAGGTTTAAATTTAAAACTTAATAAAAACAAGTAGTATGTAACTTGGATTTTTTGATTTTTATATATTTTTTTTATATAAAAGTTCCTAGATAGCTTTCATAGAATCTCACATATGTGTTTTTGAAGTTTTCATGATGATATAACTTATGCCTATGTGATACGATTATATGCCTTCTGTGATTATCTTATTGATGATTCGACGAACGATTATTTGCTTGGTTTTATGTTGCCATAGTTATTTATATATGTTATTGTCATTTTGACCAAAAAAATTTGATTATATTATTTCTTTTTTCATCTCTTATATATATTGCTCTTTATAAAATGCTAATAATATTAAAAAAAATGTTATCATGTCTTACCATGATGTTTGGTTTTTTGTTTTTTTTGTTTTTTTTTTTATTTTTTTTTTTTTTTTTTTTTTTTTTTATTTAAAGTAATTCATGTTTCTAAATGACGCCATTTTTACCATTATGACCTTACCGTATGTTAATTGTTTGCACCCTACATCTATTGTTCGGATGTTAATTGATTGATGCATAAAGGATTAGGTATGCCTATCACCTAATAATAAACTTTTTTAGAATGTCATATAGTATTACACTTTAATATCCAATGATTATTGTTTCGTTTGATACAATGCTTTAAATATCCTTACATGCTCAAATCTATGTGTCTTATATTACATCTAGTATTCTTATTTTCCTGACACTTGAATTTATACCCTTATTTTACACTCTGGCCTTCCGGCCCCCTTTAGGTTTTTTTCTTAGTCTGTCACAATCCATAAGGTCATAATAGTCGCAAAATCAGTTCCTTATTCATCATCTCGTCTCCTACCAAATAATCAACTCTTTTGTCAAGGGATGGTTAGATACAAATCTAATACACCTTTAAGTAGGTTTGACAACTTAAATATTTCGTTGTGGACCCGAATATATTTAAGTAATTTTAAAATGTTGCGATGGCAAACGATTTAATTTAAAAGTCATATCCGGAAAAATTCATATTCAAGCCTTTTACAACGTCTATTGTTAAAACGCTCATCCAAAAAGTTTAAAAGCTAACATAACTTCATGTCAAAGGAATTATGAGTTCCTACAAAAAGTGTATTCTTAGTCTCACCTTCCATCCTGTGTAAATACACACACCTTCAAACTAAAGTACTTCATTTTTGTTTTGTCACCTTTTATTACCATTAGGAATGTCATGATATTTTATCGTCAAGCTCACCTCATACATAATAAGGATCGAACTTTATCCATTGGTCTTAGGATATAAAACTCATCGAAATCCGTCATCATTTCCTTCGCGACAAAACGGGGGGGGGGGGGGGGGGTTTTTTCCAAAATTATCTTCATCAAAAAAAAATCTATCAGGAAAGACAACATCGCCGACATCCTCACTAATCTCTCAAACGTCGTGTCGTTGACTATTAAGTTCTAGGTATAGGAATGATGGGAAAAAAATCTTAGAACTACCTTCTAAACCATCTCATCGTCCATTTATAGTCATTTACTATTAAATTCTCGTCCCTAAATCATCACAATTTAATTATTTCATACCGAAATAATTAAAGTTTTTTTAATTCGCTTCTAAAAGCATATTAAAAAGTCACTTCTCCTTCAAATTTTCAAATCTCGTTTTGTAAAAAGCTCGTTTCTCATTTTATAAGTCTTGTTACTAATTTAACTCATACTATAAATAAATCTCGACAACTTAACTATTTCATCCTAAACGTTTAAGTATTTTTAATTCGCGAAATGCAAATTAAAATGTCACTCATTATTCATGTCTAATTCATTTCACAAAAACCTTAATCATGCGTCTATTATTATATAAATGTCAAATACCTTTCGTCCACCGTTTCCGCTACCACCTTTAAGACAACCTCATACCTCGTTCGTTATTCGGGTATTGTTTTTTTGGAAACATTTCGCAATGCTCGAGAAGAGCTACATAACTTCGTGGATGAAGTTCGTCGTATGCTAACCGTCATCCGTCTTGACATTGTCAAGCTCATCACTTCTGTCTTCATTTGTCTTCATTTATTATTTTTTCACCTCAAATTTATGTCCAGATGTGCTACGAACCCTAAATAGGAAGGGAGAAAAAGGAAAAATAGCATAATTGTGTGTGTGTGTAATCTTCCACCTCTCTAGTTTTCTCTCTAATAAATCTTCCAACTTTTCTTTCTATCTTTATACTATTTTTGCTTATTGGTATAGCTCATTATTGTGAAATGGATTAAAGCTTTTGGGATAACACTCTTAACCCGTATGTCGATCATACACAAAATTTACAAGATACAATTCTGCCATACACTCAAACCTCATAACTACTCTTCACTCTTGTTAGTGATCACTAGTTTTAGTACATCCTCAAACCACCAAAGTGAAATGAAAAACCGAGTCATCCTCACTACCACCAATCTCGAGTCATCCAGCTAGTCATCTTCACAAGAAGATTCACCATGTAACCATTCCTCACAATCTAATAGTCACTTACCACCATTACAACCTATGGAGGTTGAACACCTTTCACAATGCACAAACCTATGCCTATCTTGATGCCTTTATATTATCAACGGGTCATCCTCATATCCCAACCCTCATAAGCATTTGTGGCTGTGTTGTCAAAAGTCAAGTAAATTTCGTAATGAAATGCGTCTCATCATCAAACTTAAACCCTTATAACCGGTATACCCATAGTCTATCACTACACAACAAAGCCCTTCACATCTAAACCATTGAAATTATCTCCTCAAGAACATTCACACTCGTTCTTTAATCATCTAATCATTTCCACTTTCTAGCAAGTGAAGAACACAAAGAAGATATTCAAGCTTCAAGTGTTGTTGAGTCACCACAATGTCGTGTCTTTTATTTTTCTTCCACCATGAAAGAACTACTACCTCATTTCACATATTCATCTTTGATTCGTCAACATTGACAACCAACAAAACACCCAACAAATCTATGGATTCACAATCATCCACCTTTGTCCCTAAAGGATCTCATGCACATCATTTCAACATACCATCGTTAGTGCAAACGATATTTTGATCTAAACAGTCCTTGTCAACCTTTAGTCAACTCCTTACCTTTCCATTCACGCTTATCTTTCTCTGTTTTTTCACTTTATAAAATCACTTTCATTCACATCAAAGAGCGTATCATTTTCGTCTCTATCTTATTTATATTTTGCATATATTTTGGCATATCTCATCAAAATATTAAATGACATTTCTCTAGTCTTAAATGTCACATTTAGAGTATGTCTTCTCAACAAATCATCCTTATCGTCAATATTTAGTTCGACCTAAAGTCTTACGATAATGTTTATCCTTAAAAAAACCTAAACATAAAAAGCATACATAATGCTTAACAAAGAAACCTTGAGGATTTAGGAATCTCTCAATACAACCCTTAACGAAAGCTATCCAAATTCAATTCATCATCTTGGTTAGATGATGATACCACAAGGAACATATCGTTCAAAATACTTTAGTACTCCGTATCCAAATGACATCTCGAAAGAAGTCATTCTCATAATAATAATGTGTTAATAAATAAACGAATTTTGTTTTCGTTTATTAAAGTTGGTGCGATACCGAAGGGTGTTGGTCGAGTCTTAGTCCTTAAGCATACGTTATGATTCTTTTTATCTTAATTTTAGGTTATTGTTAGTAAAACAATGATTGCATGTGTCTAAGTTTCAAATTGTTATTCTTTGAAAGTGTCATACTTTAGAATACTTATACCTACAATGTGCATGTCTTGCTATATATATATATATATATATATATATATATATATATATATATATATATATATATATATATATATATATATATATATATATATAGCTATCATCGTCATTATATATATGTGCATTTTTCTACTAACTTTGTTTTGTAGCACACTTCTGTAACTCGATTCCTTAGTGTCCCAAACAAGGGGGAGCATACACCAAGGGGGAGCATTTGCAAATGTCAAAGTCATTACATTTGCAACCGTTAAGACATCTACACATTTCTCGATATGTGTATTTCACCCCTATAATATTTCTCATATATATATATTATGTTGCACGAAACTAACCCTTGATGTAGGTTAAGAGTTTGTAACAAATTTGATCCATGGATCCGCTAGAGTCAATATACAAGGGATGCAAGCATCATACGAGTACAATGAGTTAGGGGGAGCTCGAGTGCCTCAAAGTAGATTGCTTGGGATGATTACACGAGGTTGATAGGAGCAAGACTTCACTAGGATGATACAAGCTCAATTTTTTTAAAGGTAGGTAAATATTGTACAAAGAGAAGATAGAAGTAGAGAACTCAGAGCACACACCTTTTTTGTTTCGACAAAGGGGGAGAAGAAGTGTAAACAAGTAACTTTAATATTTTACTATGATTTACGGTTTACATATTTTGTCATCATAAAAAATGGGGATATTATTACGATATTTAATCTATACTTTCTCTTTGAGTTTTGGTGATGACAAACATGTAACCTGTAAAACATTACGTAAAATACGCAAGTTACTCGTATACATAAATCATCAACATAAACATTCATCAACTCCTCTCAACGTCCCGGTACTCCTACAAATATGGACTTCGCTAATTGGATCGGGCCAAGAAAACAGACAAGCCCATTGGGGGCCCAATAGAGTTTGGCCCATTAAAGCCCATTAAGGCCCAATCAAAGCTTCTAGAAGATGGAGGGAAACTAGTGAATTCAAATTTGAATTTGCTAGAAAATGGAGGGAAAACTAACTAATTCAAAATTTGAATTAAGGTGCATCCTTTTACAGTTTTACCCATTGTTAAGTTCACCATATTATCCAAACCACCTTATTATCCATTGGACAAATGAGACTTCTCCAAGTTATGATCTTCCTATAAATACCACCACTATTCCTCCTCCTCCTCCTTGGA
>BQNB010010334.1:0-21369 GCA_026074375.1 Tanacetum coccineum
TATTTGTTGTTATTGGGGTTTTAGCAACGCTTAATCTAGATTTTGCAACTACTAAAGTAGCTCCTAAATTCTTAGATTTTGCTGCTACGGGGGAAGTGAATAAGGCTCTCTTAACACTAGACTTCCTAGACAAAGCATGACGAGCAACACACTTTTCATGAGAATGAAAAAACACATCTTTACCACAAGAAATACAAACAATATTCGAACCGTCATTGACAGCTGTTACACATGCATTTACAGTCTTAAAATTTGATATACATGCATTTGTTTGACAAACATTCGAATCCGTTGTTTCACATTTATTAGAATCTAAGCTAGCACTACTTGATGTCTTCCAAACATATGTAGATGAGCTCTTAGTGTTCTTTAAGACATTATTCTTTGATTTATTGTCCTTAGACTTCAGTCTTCTAACACTATTAGAACTTCCTACACCTGTGGAATTAGAAACATTTATGTTAGCCTTAGAAACTGGTGTTTTTGTTTCTTGCTTGGTTATTTTATACATTCCTCTTGCAATTACATTCTCATTGTGTTTTTGACTTTGCTTGGTTTTGGGTGTAGACTGTGAAGTGACTGGTTTTGACCTATCCGAGTTAACCTTAGTGTTTGACACGTTCTTAGCCTTGTTTGCTAGGTTTTTGTTGAACGATGTTACACATACAAGTTTTCCTAAGGTCTTAGATTTGTCAAACTTAGTGTTCACATTCTTCCCTTTTTCAATTGTCCTAAGCTTATTCTTAAGCTCAAAAATTGTCATCAAAAGATTTTGATTTTCAGCACGTACATCACCAAAAGCATATGTCTTTTGCTTGACATGTTCAAACATTTCATCAACTTCTTTTTGATGTTGAGCCCGTGTTGCTTTTATTGAATTAAAAAGCTTTTGAAACTCAAGTTTAATTTTTCTCGTTCTTGAACAACAGACTCAACTTGAGTTTTTAGCAACACGTTCTCATCATTCAATGATGAAAACTTTGACTTCCAAGAGACATCACAAGCCATTTTCTCCTGTTGACGTTGTAATTTGAGTTCAAAATTAATACTTTGAGCTTGTGATCATTTAAAATCGTTTTTAATAATTTTGATTCTTTTGATCAAATTGGCTTGGATATCCTTGGAATCACTTGAACTTTTCTCAAGTTCTTCTTTTAACAACTCATTTTTCTATTTTTCAACAGAAAGCAACACACAATCTCGGATTTCACTTGTCAAGGACACTTCCAAAAGTCGATCAATCTCATTTTGAAGAAGAATTTCTGTTGGAGATTTTTCATTAACTTTTTGTTCCATTGACTCAAAAATATTTAACATTTACTCCACTTCTTCAATGAGTTATTCGTTTATCTCTTTCAAATTCTTGTATAAAGAGTTCGACATCGGAATTACATCGGTTTTATAAAACTCTCTTAAAGAATTTTGACTATCAGACATCCACCTTCTTTGTGTGTCTTCCAAAAGAGTTTTATCAATCCTTATTTGTAAACTGTTGATTGTTCACCCATTGTGTCAAACATTTTTAACAATATACTTTCTTTTGGCATTTTTGGAGTTGGTAATTCCGGTGGAACATCTTTAGACTCAGAACCATTATTAGAAGTCGAAGGAATTGAAAAATATGTTTGTTCAGAAGAAAATTCTTGTTGAGGAACAAATGTTTCATAAAGCGCATTTAATTTTCCATAATTAATTTGAACCATTTTGTTTCTCATTTTTAATCGACTTTCTTCCGCATCCTCTAAAGTTTCCTCTGAATCAGGTGAATCAATTTTCAAATTAACACTATGAAGCAAATCACCATTATAAAGTTTAGGTTGTGCTGTAATGGCCTTCTTGAGACGTTCGGGATTCTGATAACCCAACCCATCTTTAAGAAAATAATCATAAACTTTATTTGGTTTTTTACCAAGCATGTGAATCGTTTGAATTGACTGACCCATTTTGTAAACAATTCGATCATGAGAACTCAGTTTCTCTTCGAGATCAACGATATCTTCAAGATACCGATTTTCTCGATCTTTAAAAGCCTTTTTTGCCAACTGAGTTTCATGTTGAATTATTATCTTTTCATTTTCAATTTTGTAAAAATCACTTTGAATTTTATATTTTTCTTTCAATTGTGTCCTTATCAGTCCTTAATTCTCGTTCCAACTCTTCACGTGTTTCTTTATATTTTGAACATTGAATTATTTTTGGCTCAAATGTTTTGACCCAATCCTGACACGTCTCAAGCTCCTGTTGTAGCAAATCTTTTTGCTTTTTTTTCAGCTTCTCTTTGAACATTATATGCTAGCATTTGTATTTCATGATTTTTATCATGAGCATTTGAATCATGTTCAGACGTGCCACCATTATTTTCCACAAACGGATCATCGAATATGATACTCAAATCAATTTGATCATCATCCGTTGTTTGAATAATAGTTTTACGTTTCACATGACTCACTTGTTCATGAACCATGAATGAAGCATTTACCTCACTGACAGCCTTTGCATCATATGATGACACATTCTCAGCATTATCATCAGCTGGTTGGAGTCGAGCCATCAACATGACTGCAGCAGTTAACTCTTTTAAACTTTCTTCACCATATGAATTGTCAAGCATGAAATCATTCTCTTCATTGCTGAGGTTTCTTTCATCTTTCATAGCTAGCAACATTTGTTCTCTAAAATACTTTGCATCATGAACTTTTGGTTTCTGACATTCACGAGCATAATGGCCTTTCTCGTTGCAGTTGTAACACTGAACATTTGCTTTGCTCGGAGAAGAATCAGTTCGTGGAACACGCTGAACAATCTGATTGCTTTCATCACTTGCATTTCCTGTATTAAACACTTAATTCCTGGTTTGTCTCCCTGCATTCTTGTTAGCATTTCCACCATAACCTGCATTCTTGGTTTGTATGTCTACTCGACCATCCTGAACCACAGCTTGATTCCTTGTGTTTGATGAAATACGAAGACGATTGTTGGTGGGTGAAGAGAACTTTTGAGAGATTGCTCGGGCTAATAACATCATAGAAGTTGTAAGCTTATCCTCTTGAGAATCCCCTTGTAACTCCCCTTGATATTCGTCATCATAATCAACAACTGATGAAGGATGTGTGACATAGTATGATTGTGGAGAATAAGAAGAACTTGCGTGAGATTGTGATGAAGAAGTATTTGAATAAGCAATAAGAGTTAATGGATCATGATTCTTGGCAACTTTCTTTGCCCTTGATGCTAAAACATGTGGTTCGAATTACACTAATGAATCATACAACACATCATATGAGACTTCATTTCTAGTTTGATTATGACGAACCATGGTAAGATATTTGCTCCATTCCGGTTGCAAGCAATTGAGAAACTTTGTGTTGATTGACACCGAAATAGGACGAACATTATTACAATCCATGATGTTCACGAGTGTTGTCAACCTTTCATACACAGATTCTAACGATTCCCCTTCTTTTGCTGCAAACTTATCAAACTCATCCATAAGACGTGAGTGTCTCACATCGTAGTGACATCAGAACCAAACATCAACCTTTTGACTCGTTCCCACATTTCTTTAGCATTCTTACATGCATCCACAGAATTGTATATGTCATTTGGTATTGCTTGAAGAATATAATACATGACCCTTACATCAGCAATGTATTGCTTTTTGTTTCCCTCGGTCATTTTTGACAATGGTTCAAGTATTGATTGTTGAGTGTTGTCTGGATTAGGAATCATCGGCCTCTGATAAGGTCCATTTTAAATTGAGTTCCACATCCTCTCTCTGTCTTCAAGCTTGTTATCCAAAAACCTTCTGAATCTACTTTCCCATGGAATATAATTCCTCTTCTTAAGCATTGGAGGTCTTTCATTAGCTCCTGAATCAGCTAGAGTTTGTTGATAATGAATTATTTAAAGTAGACATGTTGTTTCAAATGATTTACAAAGCAAACTTGGATCGTTTTAGAGATAAAGTCTTGTAATCGTGAAGTTAACGAGCAATAACAACCTTGTCTTGTATTACAATGAGGTATCTTTGATGAGATGAATCCTTGATTAGGTACAAAATACTAAGTAATAGCTTGACGATTGCGTATAATCACTTGAGAAAGTCTTTTGTTAACTTTGTGTTTCGATCCTTATCATCTTAGAAAAGGAGTCCAAGTGTATCAAGAATAGTCATCAACAATTACCAGAATGTATTTCTTCCCGTTAATGCTTTCAATCCGCATTGGACCACATAAGTCCATATGAGCAAAATTTAACCGTCATTTGAACTTGGAACAGTCCTTTTACTTAAAGGAGCTTCTTTTTGCTTTATCAGTATCACATTGAAAAAACACTACCCCCCAGTTGATTCTTTTCATATTTCACCTTTGGTAAGCCGATCACAATATCTTTCTTTGAGAGCAAGTTGATGGTATCGAAGTTAAGATAAGAAAGTCTTCGATGCCATAACCATGCTTGAGTTGGTGAAGCTTTAGCCAGGAAACAGATTGGAGTTGGTGACATTTTTTCTTAAAGAGAAATTATATAGAGATCAGATCCACGATTACCGGTGAGTAAATCGTTTCCCTGAAGATCTTGAACAAAACAAGTCAATTTCTGGAATGCAACTTCCAAATCCGCATCACAAAATTGACCAACCGAGAAGATGCTTCATGATTGGAGGCCATTCGACGTAAAAAAACCCCGTATGATCATGATCTTCCTGAATTTAAATCTCCATAACCACGAATTAAAACAAATGAACAATCCAAAACAATACAGTACCCAGAAAATCTCAACGAAAATTTGTCACAACAGAAATGAGGTTTCCCGTCATATGCTTGGTGCATCCAGAGTCAACAATGAATAGGATGAGTTGAACAATCTGCAAGAGAATTATAGGACAATGAACATTTGACAAGTTGGATCCTAAAGAATTTGTGATCTTCAAGACATTAGTTATCCTAGAGACAACATTTATAGTGGGACTAATGCTTATTGACACATTGTCTTTCCTAATCTTAGGTATCCATTTCTTTTTAGTCTTAGGTGTCCATTTATATCTTGACGGACATTGTTTTTCTATCTACCATTTCCATACCTTATTTATGTTCTCATACAACATCCAAAATTAACTCTTGGATTTCTGGATAGTAGGATCTGATGCAACTATTTTCTTATGGGATGTTTGGTCAAACTCGATTGTTGTGTCGCGGTTATTTGGGGTTCTATCACTAAAAGGCACTATAAGAAAAACTGCTTTAGCTTCTTATACTAGTATTCACGTTATTGATAAACTTAGAAACACAAGCATCATGATTCGAATTAAACACACATGTTCCACAAGTAACACAAACATCATTAACATTTGAAGTTCTGGATTTTAAATTGTCATTACACGCACTTACAGACTTTGTTTTATTAAAAACACTAGAAATCCTATGATGGTCTTCTACTTCAGTCTTCTTAAACTTCACTTGACTATTGTTTTGCACGACCTTATCTTTCATTTGATTGCTCTTAAGTTGTGGGCTGCTAACACTAGTTCTATGAGTTACTCCTGCAGATGAAGACACGCGAGGATTAGTATTCCTAGAAGTCTAAGGCAACTGAGGTGCTCTAGTTTGTGTTGTCTTAATGTCAATTTGATACATTCTTGGTTTAATCACATTTGTGTTTCTTACAGCTTTCCTTGTTGTTTGATGTAAAATCTGTGTAATGACTGGTTTTAATGAACCTTCTGACACATTAGTTTTGGTAACCAACTTAGTCTTTGAAAAACTTTTTCTCTCAAGAGAATCTGAAAAAGGAGTCGGTTTTCCTAAAACTGATGGTTTTGGAATCCTTTGAGCATTTGGTTGTCGAACAACATATGGTTTATCAAACTTAGTTTCCACAAATTTTCCTTTAAACTTCTCGATGAGTTTCTTTAACTCACTTATGGCAATGTTCTTGTCTTGCAATTGAGCTTTCAAATCTTGTATTTCTTGATATTGTTTACGTTCTTTTAGAAATACATTTGATCCGTTTTGTTTGCAAACTGTGTCATTTTTTATTTGTTCTGGACATTGTTGTAAAGAAAGTTCAAGAGAAATCGAGTGTTGTTCAAGTTTGGAAAAACTCCTTAACAACTTATTATGAACCTCTTTACTGACATTTTCAGTTTGTTTAGAAAGCTTTTGTGCAAGACATTCACATTCTTTGATTTTATGAAGATACAAGCATTGCAATTCAGTATGAGCTTCTAAATCAGATAAAGAATGCAAATAATAACACATAACATCCTTTAAAACACACTCTTGGAGAAGTGGATCATATATGTTTGAAAAATCAGCTTTGTCAGATTCGAGTTGGTCAATCTCCTTTTCAAGTGATTGAACGTATTGTAAGTCTGTAAACATCTTTTGTTTAAGTTCACACACAAATTTGAAACTGTCATTTTGAGTCTTTAGTGTAAGAGGCATCAAACAAACTTTCAAAAGCAAGGTCATATCTTCAGTAGTTGGAGCACGAAATTTATCAAACGTATGTCTTTCCCAAGCTTTATCAACAATTAGTTTGAAAAGATTTATGTTATTAGTCATTACATTATAAGCTTGTCTACTCTTGCTTACTGATTTTTGAGTGGGTAGAAAACCTATGTTTTTAACAATGTGAGGCTTATATTTAACAAAAGATTTTCTCCACATTTTCCTTCGAACTTCATTTGCATGCGCCAACTGATCAAGATATTCCCGTGATGGTGGTTTAAAATTTTCATAAAGACTGTTTTGCTTTGTGTAGTCGTATGGTTTCACTAAGTCTTTATTCAATTTTTATCTACTCTCTTGACCAATAGTCAATGTCTCTTCCATATCAGGGGCAAATATGTTTGTAAGATCACTTTTGTCATAAGGAATCTCATACAAACATGGCTTTTCAGATTGAGCTTTCTTGAGGTACATTGAATTTGCAAAAGTTGGTCTACCATTATATGTTGAACCTTTGGGGGCTAACATATGAATGGTTTGAATTGACTGATTTTGTTTATAAACAATTTCATTCAAAAACTTTAGTTGTTTTTCCACCGCAATCAATTTGTCAAGATCGTGTCCTTCCATAACTTTCAAATCCTTTATGACCGAATTTTTCTCAATGAGAAGACCTTCATAACTTGATTTTGTTAAAAGTCTCTGTTTGACTAACTTATCATGTTTCTCTTTGACAACAGAAATTTCATATGGTTTTACTTTCAAACCTTCTTGTATGTCATGTTCCTTTTGAGCTAATAGTCATAGAATTTCTTTTAATTTACTTTCAAGTTTGCCATTTTCAATTGTATGTTTTTTGAAAATTTTGTACTTCTCAAGCTCAACCTCTTTGTCAATAAGTGCAACGAAATATCTATCTCGAGTTCTATTATACCCCCCAAGACTAGATTTGCATTGTTCAAGTGCAGACTTATACTTTTCTAATTCATGAGACAGTGACGTGTTTGCTTTCTTTAATTGCTTTTGAATCTTTTTGTTTTCATCAGTATCAAGTTTTAAATTTGCAATTAAATTAGCAAGCATAACACGCTCATCTTCACGTTTTTCAGCATTTTGGTCAGTATGATCGTCATTATCACACATATCTGATGAATCAGAAATGACATTACTGTCAACCTTTTCCACTACACATGTGTTATTAATGGATTCAGGTTGCTCATAATGATGTTGCTCAGAATGTTGTCTCTTATTGGAAAACACATTATATTCATCGTCTTATTGTACATTTTCCAATGGCTCAACATCAGTTCCGGATTCTACAGGTAAGACCTCCTAAATCTTTGCCATGAAACTGTAATGTGATTCCAATTCTTCCTCATCGATTTCTTCATCCGTGTCCTCTAGCCAATCAGCTTGCTCTGCTTGAAGTGGAACACCTTTCTCAGCTTGTTTACACAACAAAATCTTTTCTTTGTGGTAAGTGTAATCTTTTGCCCTTTTTGGTTTCCTACACTTCTTAGCAAAATGCCCAAATTCCTTGCAATTGAAACACTGTATCCCAGTCTGCTATACTACCTAACTGCCTACAGTCTCCCTAGCCCCAGCAACAGTCACTGTCTTCTGATTCTCAAACCGCCCATTTTGATTGTCATTCTTGTACCTTGGAGAAGTATCCAGATTCTTATTTATGGAGTTTGAAGTTCTAAGGTTGTTGTTGGTAGGTTTGTAGATATTTTTGAAGTACTTTGCAATGGTGCCAAGTTTTCTGCATTTCCTTATCTCTCTGAGCTTGTTCTGGATCACTGTCTTCTTCAGAAGCTGACTCAGATGGAGGTGTGATTGGTTTGGCTATCTCTTTGCCTTTGTATCTGGTAGATGCATGAGATTTGGTGGAAGATGATTGTTTTGACAATTGTGCATATGATTTGTGAGATTTTGGTGCTTGATAATAAGTGTTTGGATATTGTTGAGCGGCAACAACTAGTGCTAGTAGATTTGCATTCTTAGCTATCTTCTCAGCATGGATTTCATTAACTTCTTTATGGTATTGCTTCAGAATGTTAAAGAGCTTGTGATATGATTCCTTGTCCAAGTCAACTGTTTGCTTGACGATAGTCACAAATCTTGACCATTCTGGTTGAAGTTGTTAAAGAAACTAAACATTCACTTGCATAGTAGCAACTTCCAACTGATTTCTCACCATTTCATTCATCATCTTGTAAAACATGGAGTAGCATGACTCAATTGACTCTCCATCTCTTGAAGTAAATCTGCCAAACTCCCAAAACAAACTAGTCTTCACATCCTGCTTGTTAAGAGATTCACCCTGTTGTAGCCTTTCAATGGCTATCCACATGTCATGAGTTGTCTTGCAAGCATCAACAGTTAAGTAAATTTCATCCCCAATTTCAGTCAAGAGCAAATAAATTGCTTCCTTTTCTGCATCAAAATGAGCTTTGTTTTCAGGAGAGATATTCGAGAATGTCTCAACAACTATTTGTTCTAGAACTTCTGGAGTTTCAGTTGTTGCAGGTTGACCTGGAATTGTGATATTAGAAAGCTTGTAAGGACCTTATAGAATGCATTTCCTCAAGGCATCACCATTTTGTTTCGTATCAACGTATCTCATGAAACGTGATTGCCACTGAGCATATCTTCCCGTTGCAAGCATTGGTGGACGATCTCTTGAACCAGCTGCCATGATGTAGTTATGCATTTGGCTGTCTGTTGTGGATGTTGTAATTGGAGTAGTCATGATGAATGATTAAATAATTATGAAGTGAAGATGATATAGAAGAATCTTAAGCAAGTAAAGTGATTGATGATGTGGTTTGATGATAAGATTCTAGTTCACGGGATTTTACAAGTCTTGATTAAACCGAGAAAAGAAGTAAGACTTTTACGGGATTTTACTAAATAAAAAAGAAACCGTGGAAGAAAAAATTGTTGTCTTTGAACCGAAAAGGCCTTGGATCAAAATTAACTTGAACCAAAATTGTGTGTATCGAAAATGAAATTCAGTGAAGTATGTTATAACTTAAATCGCATGAATGTTACTTGTAATGTTTAACACGCTTAACATATTTCACACACATATTCCTCAACATATTTCGCACCCTTAATTGTTAACATATTTCTCACAGTTAAATCAATTTTGGCAGAGTTTGGTTCTAGATAATGTAATATTTCGCAACCTTGTGTTCCCTGTACATTTCGCACAAAAGAACTTATTTCGCACAAAAACATAAATCACAAAACTTTATTTTGCACGAGACTTGTTTCGCAAAAACTTGTTTCACACACTTAAGAAAATTTTGACTGAGTTTTGTTTCCTGATTATGACTTATTTCGCTTACATGTAACACTTGTATTATTTCGCACGACTTATTTCGCACAAACACAAATCACACACATCATACATAAATCGCACACACTTTAAACTATTGTCATATTTCGCAAACTTCTAAAAAATTTGTTTGATGTAGGTTATGAAAATGAGCAAATTTGTAGGTAAAGATGTGTTACCAATGAAAGTACCAACGGATCATCAAGAAAATAAACTTAAAGGTGTCGAAAATAAGCTCAAAATGGACTTAAAAGTTGCAAAAAAATAAGAAAACTTTTGAAATAAGCTTGAAACAAAAACCACAAATCACTAATCCCACCCCGTGGCTCTTGATACCAATTGTAGGGTATATTTTAAACATAATCACCTCATACACATACACGAATCAAATAAGAAAAGAGAAGGAAGTAAGAAAGAAAATAGAGAAAGAAAGTGAGAAGAAAAATAGAGAGGAAATAAGATGGTGGATTGCACACAATGTTTACACAATGAAACAAATGACAACCAACCCTTCTCCATGTGTGGAGAAGGGGTATTTATACCACATACAATGAGGCCGGCTCCTATGAGCTTCTTAGGCCGTGTGGTTTGCTTAATGGGCCGGGCTCGGGTATTGCTTGGGCTTTATCCGCAACACATGCACAATTAGCTTACATGATCGAGCCCGATTCTCGTTTCTAGCCTATTACAACATTTACTAAGCAAAGACCTCGATTCATAGTTTGACTCAATATTTTGAGGCTAACAAAGTTTTATGCATTAAAATTGTTAATTGCAATGAACTAAAATGTTGTGATCTTTGTTAAAATGGAGTAATATTCAGATCTTTAGACTTAGAGCTGGCAAGTTATATGGGTTAGGTCGAACTCATAAGGAAACCTTTAGTGTACATCAAACGAATCCAGCCTCCTAAATCGTTATGTTTAAACTTTTTCAAATTTTGTTTTAGTATTGTAGTTTATGTAGAGAGTTTAAAATGGACAAAAAGTGCTTAGTGTTTTGCTTTTTTGACACATATAAAACATGCCTCAAGTAAGTGAAGTCTTATGAAACTGACACTGGCTTTTTTTGTTAGGCAACTACTAGAGGGGAAGAAGGTATGACATTTTTTTTTGTTTCTGCACTCCAAAATGTGGTCGTCGATGGAAAGACTGACAACTAATTGAATTGGGTACCCAAGTCAAGGATTGAAACTTTTAATGGTTCTTTGAAACCAAACTTTGAAACTCTTAATTGAAACCTCTCGAAATGTGGATGCTAATGATCAAATAGGGTAGATGGAAACCTGTGAGATTTTTAACTGTGATCTTAACTTTGAAATTGAATCGCTGAATTGGTTTGCAGAAAGGATAAAATCGTCAATATGTTCATTTAATCACATATGTAATAGTTCAAATTTTCTTTAAAAATAAGCTCGGTGCAACGCACGGGTATGAAAGCCTCGTGTTAGAATGGATTTGTATTTTAAACTAAAAGAAATGAAAGGTATAAATGAAACATTTTTGTTGAGTTTGACCGTTCAACGTTGAATGTTGAATTTCTATGTTGACCCGTATCTGTATATAAATGGGCCCGCCCAAATCATATTATTTAACAAAAGCCGGTCACCACAAAACCAGTGTTTTGAAACCCGGTTCGACCCGGCCGGGTCAACTGGTTGAACCGGTTCTGGCCGAAAAAACGGGTCAAATTAAACCGGATTTCATATTTTCGAAACCCGGTTTGACCCGCCGGGTTTGACCGGGTTTGGAGTGACCCGGGTCATGAGACCCGGCCGGGTTTCGGTTTTTTCGTATTTTTTTATAAATAAAACATGTTAATTGTATATATTTGCGACGTAATTTTAATTTTACATGTTATATTTGTTAATAAATAGTCTTTAGGCTTAATATATGAAATATTTCATGATTTATATACGTACTTTCTTTCTAATTATTGAAAATATATATATATTATTTTTAGAAAACCGGGTTGACCCGGCGGTCCAAACGGTTGAACCGGTAACCCGGTTACTCGACCGGGTCTATTCAAAACCCGGTTTTCAAAACATTGCACAAAACCCTAATCACACACACCTATCTTTCTAAGAAAGAAAACCTCACTTTGAAATGGCATCATCATCATCATCATCATCTTTTGTCGTTAACCCGGAACTTGTTTTTAAAATGGTATCATCATCAGGTTACGTTGTTGATGAGGAACTGCGTCAAGGAATATTGTCGGACATGTCATCACCATCTTTTGTGGTTCATGAAAACGAAGATTTGTATGAACGGGTCTGTAAATCAGTAAACAAGGTGAAAAATCGTTTGCTAGAGATGGGGGAGTTTTCAGACCCTCCAACAGATGATGATATACGGATTTCTAACTATATGTCCAAAGTTCTCGAGTTTGCACATCGTTGCCTGGACCTTCTACCTGGGGTATCTATATCTATATCTATATATTTATTTTTATTTTTATTTTTGGGGTATCTATATCTATATATTTATTATTAATCATATAATTTGGCCATAATCTTGTTTTAGAGTGGGTTTCTTTTCTGCTATTAATTTCATTTTTTGTAAAAAAAATTCCCAAATTATATGATTAATTTTCATTTTATGCAGACAGAAAGACCCCCCTTGACTGAAGAAGCAGCAGCGGCAGATGTGGTATATATTTCTCTTTTAATTTTGTTAAATGCTTCTTTTTTCATGTTGGCCGTGTTATTTTGTACAAAAAATTGATTTATGGTTTTTTATAGCTTTGCTCACAATAAATTTCATGTTATGATACTGCTGAAATTGCTTGCGGGTGTGTGAACTGCTTTTAATAACTGCCCTTGTGGCATTCTGATGCAATAGTAGCTTTTTGCTTTTGGTTGAAATGATCTGGTGAAAATAAACGGTTTCAAATTATTTGGTAAGCAGGTTCAATAAGAAATCCAAAGCACGTTTATGTTTTGATATGCTATTTATCTTTTTTACTGATTTAGTCACCGTTTTTTTAATGCCTGCACTTCATAATTGGTGTTTTAAGTTGTTTTTAGTGTTGGTTTTTAAAGTGTGTGTGAATATTTTTGGTTTCCCAGAAGCCATTATTTATTATCTTGATGTTAGTTAGTCAATATGCAGAAGCATATCTGCACCAATTTCATTGTATTGATTTTGTCAAAGCTGCTTACTAGATTTTGATTTTTTGATATCACATGAGGCCCCCTGCAAACATAATGTGTGTGAAAATAACATCGAACTAGCCATTAGGATTGTTCTTGTTCTTGAACATTTATTGCTGATAAAGTTGAATACTTGAAAGAACCTACATTGAATCACGTGGGTTCTTGTTTGGCCCTCTTACTTTGTATAGCAAATAACTTTGTGTGCTAATTTGATAAAGATTCATCTACTTGAAATACCCTCTCAGGGTTGTCTTGCTGAGTCAGTTTGGTCTGGCCATAATCTTGTTTTAGAGTGGGTTTCTTCTATGCTATTTAGTCAATATGAAGAAGCATATCCAAACACAGACTCTTTGTATTGTTTTGTCAAAGCTCTTTACTAGATTTTGTTTTTTTGATATCACATGAGTTTTCAACTTGTAACTCTGTTATGTAAACATAATGTGTGTGAAAATAACTTTGAACTAGCCATTAGGATTGTTCTTGTTATTAAACCTTTATTGCTGATAATGTTAAATACTTAAAAGAACCTACGTTGAATCACCGCGGTTCTTGTTTGGCCCTTCTACTAGTTAACTTTGTGTGCTAGTTTTATAAAGATTCATCTACTTGAAATACCCTCTTAGGGTTGTCCGGCCATAATCTTGTGTTATCCCAAATATGAACCACTTCACAACTAATAAGCTAACCAATAAGCATATATATGCCGAAGCTATGGTAGAAAAGTAGACAGAAGTAAAGAGAGAATATTAGATTGGAAGGAAGGATGTTTGGAGGATTAGACATACAAGAATGGTACCCTTCACCACATGAGGTGAAGGGGTATTTATACTCCTAGCCAAGTGCTAGGCGTATGGACTTTCTATCTTGGGCCGGGCTTGGCTTGTGTTGGGCTTTGAGTCCGATACATGGACAATATTAGCTAAAAGTCCAAGCCGGTTGAACCCGACTAGCCTATTACAATACAAGACTAAATATTACAAAGACGACCGACGACATTCTTGTTTGACTTATATAAAAATAAGGCTAACATCTTGTTTTAGAGTGGGTTTCTTCTATGCTATTAATTTCATTTAAATAAAACTTACCAAATTATTTGATTAATTTTCATTTTATGCAGACAGAAAGAACCTCCTTGACTAAAAGAACCAGCAGATGTGGTATATATTTCTCTTTTAATTCTGTTAAATGCTTCTGTTCTTATGTTGGGCGTGTTATTTTGTAAAAAAAATCGATTTATGGTTTTTTATAGCTTTGCTCACAATAAATTACATGTTATGATACTGCTGAAATTGCTTGCGGGTGTGTGAACTGCTTTTAATAACTGCCCTTGTGGCATTCTGGTGCAATAGTTTATTTTTGCTTTTGGTTGACATGATTTGGTGAAAATAAGTGGTTTCAAATTATTTGGTAAGCAGGTTCAATAAGAAATCCAAAGCACGTTTAAGTTTTGATATGCTATTTGTCTTTTTTATGATTTAGTCACCCTTTTTTTATGTCTGCACTTCATAATTGGTGTTTTTAGTTGTTTTTAGTGTTGGTTTTTAAAGTGTTTGTGAATATTGGTTTCCCATAAGCCATTATTTATTATCTTGATATTAGTTAATCAATATGAAGAAGCATATCCAAACACAGACTCTTTGTATTGTTTTGTCAAAGCTCCTTACTAGATTTTGTTTCTTTGATATCACATGAGTTTTAACTTGTAACTCTGTTATGTAAACATAATGTGCGTGAAAATAACTTCGAACTAGCCATTAGGACTGTTCTTGTTATTGAACCTTTTTGCTGATAAAGGGGGTGTCTGGGATTGCTTATTCAAAATAGATTATTCGTTTTTAAAACGCATAATCAGATAATCAGCTGTAATAAAACCTGGTTTTAAAATGTATTGTTTGGATTTGATTATGCTGTTTCATCTGGTAATAATCAGATAATCAGCTTTTTTGTGTTTGGCGTATTAGATTATTTTATGACTTGACTGGTTAAATGACATGTGTAGGATTTCACTCCGTATATTTACAACTTGATATATTACTTATTAACACAACAATAGTTTTTATTATTAATTTATTATACAAGTAGATAGATAAGCATAAAAAGCCCCTCGTTGATTTGCAATTGGGCTAACTTAATATTCACACGATTTGCATCTTTTGAAATCTCATCCACCTTTTTTATTTTTACATCACTGTTTGCGCATCCCTGCTCTCTCGACATACACAGGGTTACAGGTACTTTTAATTTATCAAGATAAAACAAGGGTAGTTGAGTAAATTTGACAGGATAGCAAAATCACGTTTTGGCGCAGTAGGTTCCTACCTGCTTTTTGTTTTCTGCGTTTTCAAGCCTTCCAAACGCAAATAAGTGATTATCTAATCTTCCTCTCCAAACACTTTTTATTGAATTAATGCGTTCTCACGACGTGATAATCAGATAAGCAGCTAACAAAGCCAAAGCCAAACACCCCCAAAGTTAAATACTTGAATTAACCTACATGGAATCACATGGGTTTTTGTTTGGCCCTTCTACTTTGTATAGCAATTAACTTTGTGTGATAATTTGATAAAGATTCATCTACTTGAAATACCCTCTCAGGGTTGTCTTGCTGAGACAATATTTTCTCTGGTCTGGCCATAATCTTGTTTTAGAGTGGGTTTCTTCTCTGCTATTAATTTCTTTTTAAAAAAACTTACCAAATTATTTGATTAATTTCCATTTTATGCAGACAGAAAGAGACCCCCCTTGACTGAAGAAAATTTCGTTAAATGCTTCCTTTTTTATGTTGGCCGTGTTATTTTTTCCAAAAAATTGATTTATGGTTTTTTATAGCTTTGCTCACAATAGAGTTTTGATATTTGCACCTAATATACATGCCTAATGTTAGACCTAACCAATACTAATGTGACACTTGTCATTATTTAAAAAGTTAAAAAAGAAAATTAATATCATTCCTAATATACCCTTCACAGTTACCACTCTTTTTGCATCGTCTTCAAGTTTTATTGCCCTCTCTGCCCTTTTTCCCCATAAACAACTAAATATCATTGACAATTCAACCTGATTGAATTGTCACTCATACTAGAGGGTATTAAATAATTCTTTGTTGTAAAGGGAACTGGTGCAGATTTTTGTAGATAAAGATTATAATTGTTCAGACACAAATTAAGACCAGAAAACTTCACGTGGAAGATTTAATTATAAGAGTATGCGATACAAATACAAAGCATTTGAAAAAAAACAAAAAGAAATTTGGTGGCTAAATTTCTTTTACGCATATGAAATCTGGGCTTGGCAAGAAAAGGAGGGGATAAGGAACGGAAAACAAAACTGCTTATATTTAAATATGGGCATATTAGGAATAACACATGCAGTTTTTCAATAAATAACAAGTGGACCAATAAGAGTAGTAGGTCTGCTTTTAGGCATCATTAATTAGGAATACTTATCATTTTTCCACAATAAATTACATGTTATGAACCGCCCGTGGCATTCTGATGCAATAGTTTGTTTTTGCTTTTGGTTGAAATGATTTGGTGAAAATAAGCGGTTTCAAATTATTTGGTAAGCAGGTTCAATAAGAAATCCAAAGCACGTTAAAGTTTTGATATGCTATTTGTCTTTTTTACTGATTTAGTCACCCTTTTTTTTATGCCTGCACTTCATAATTTGTGTTTTAAGTTGTTTTTAGTGTTGGTTTTTAAAGTGTTTGTGGATATTGGTTTCCCATAAGCCATTACTTATTATCTTGATGTTAGTTTGTCAATATGAAGAAGCATATCCAAACACAGACTCTTTGTATTGTTTTGTCAAAGCTCTTTACTAGATTTTGTTTTTTTGATATCACATGAGTTTTCAACTTGTAACTCTGTTATGAAAACATAATGTGTGTGAAAATAACTTCAAATTAGCTATTGGGATTGTTCTTGTTATTGAACCTTTATTGCTGATAAAGGGGGTGTTTGGGATTGCTTATTCAAAATACGGATTCAAATACTTATTACAACTCTTCTACAACTTTAATTGCATAATATACTTAATTGGACTTTCTAACAAAATAACTCAACTCAAAAATAAAAGATTCTAAAGATTCTAAATTCACTACCTCAAGATCATAAAAGATCCTATTGATATGTTTTCTCAGTCAATGCCCATTTGATATATGTATATTTTTTGAATAAACTATTCTATGTTAGATGGTAAGCCTTAAGATGGTTCAAAAAGTGGATTAGCAAACACCATGCACAACTATATAAACCCTCATAGTTCATCCAATAATACCAAACCAATATCATAAGTTACTGACAACATAAAACCCTTATAAAATGGCTATTGAGAAGCTTCAAGAAAGTTAAAAACGCTCCAAAATTTTTTGCCATCATCATCTTTGGCAGGGCCGGCTTTAAATTTCTCAAATTTTTGAGGGCTCGAAGCGAAATTAACTAGCAAGGCATTTCAAAAAAAATGTTATATATAATGTGTTATAATTTATATGATATAATGCAAATTAATTATTCAAACGTTTAACATATTACTCAACTAAGATATTTTCTCATCTAAACATTGTTTTCTTCGAAAAAAAATATGAGTGCAAATACAAATAATTGATAACTGAACAAATTTTGAGGCCTCTAAAATTTTTGAGGCCCTATGCAGTCGCCCATCCCGCACACCCACTAACGGCCATGATCTTTGGAGTAACAACAAATTATATACAACGAAGTTGCATCACACGGGTCAGCATTCCCAGCAAAATCAAAATGGCCATTAATAATTAAATGAAGACAATTCCCAATGAAATGGGCATTTAATATTAATATGCGCTTTTATGAGGAAATATTGATTGTCTAAAATAAGACTGATGCATCGTACGAGTCCGAATGGCTCGTTAATGGAATGATCAATAGTTTCGTCATTCAAATAAATTTGAGAGTTGATTTAGTCAAGGTTTAGTCGTTCTTTCGGTTTATTGTACGACTATACGTTCAAATTTGCAAATTTAAGGAACTCGGATAAATAATAGCTAGCCAAGCTTATAATAATTAATCGCCATGTGTGTTACTCCTTAATAATATTACGGAGTACCTATTAGAAAAAAAAGATGGTTATTTTTTAAGGGAGAAAAAAATGCAATAAAATAAATACAAATTAAATTAATTAGCCAACAAATTACAAATTGCAAAATTTATGGACTATGTGACCGACACTATATATTTTTGTCCTATAAATAACTATCCTCAAGTCATTTATTACTTCTATTTAAATTTTCTCAACCATCGATCGAAAGCAATCTTAAACCCTTTTCTTAACTTCGAACGTGTATTCTACCAAAGGTACGCATTTTTGTTCTTGACGATTTTTTTTGAACGACTTGTGCATGCATGTTTATGATATGAGATATGTGTTCGTCGCCTCAAGGTTTGTGTTCTTAAAGACGAGTTTTTGTGTTCGAATGACTTGTATAATATGAGATATTATTGTGTGTCTGCTCAGATTCTTTGTTTTACGTACATAACAATAAGTATTAGGAAAAATTTAGTTTTAGCTTCGTACCTACGTAAATTATTTTATTTATATGTTAGTAACATGCATGATTCTTTATTATGCACCTACGTACATAACAATATTTTTTTTATCGAACGTACATAACAATATTTGAAAAGGCATCATTTTTTTTTTCATAAGCCCAATGTATGTATATGGCCTTTTTAAACTTTTAAAGCCCAATAAGAGAACCTATAAAAGTTAAAGTTATGAACGGTTGATTTTTAAAAGAAGGATAATCCTATTGCGACTATTATTATGATTCGTATTCCGGGTTTCCACATGTTTATTCCCTATATATATGTATGCATATACTAAGTCTTACAAGAAAGAAAAATTACGACATAAGTTTTGACTGTGCATCAGATTTTCTATGAAGTGGGTAGACCCACAAAAAATATGAATAGTGATCTAAGAAAAGAACATAGTATTTATATCCACTCATGCTAGAGACAGGAGATGTCCAAAGCTCTGAGTGAATAATGTCAAAGGGAGATGTGACAATAGAGGTAGATCGTTGAAAGGGAAGTTTTGTTTGTTTCCCTAACTGGCAGGCACGACACAAGTGTTGAGTGTTTTGTTTATTATAAGACACAAGGCCACGTGATGACAGGGTTTGAATTACATTATCACCGGGGTGACCAAGACGTTGATGCCAAAGGGAATGATTATTAGTAAGTAGGGCAAAGGCTGAGGAGGCAACATGTAAGGGGTATAGATCACCCGTGCTGTCACAACGAAGGAGGGTTTGGCGGGTATGATAATCTCGTATAGTGAAACCATAGGGATTAAAATCAATGGAGCATTTACTATCAGTGGTGAATTTCCGTACAGAAACAAGGTTTTTAATTATATTGGGTGTGACAAGAACATTTTTAAGGTGGAGTGGGCGATATGGGGGATTTGTAGATGTCCAGAGTGGGTGACAGGTATAAATGATCCATTTTCGACAATACCTGAATGGAAATTACGATTAAGAGAAGGGGTTTGAAGGTTATCGGTGTGAGATGAAAGGTGAGAGGTTGCTCCGGTATTTATATACCATTGCTGATCATGAGAAGCCATAAGATTTTTTTTTTATCGATGAACAGTACCCGCCGATGAACAATACCCGTCGATTTTTTTTTTGATGGGTGGGAGAGGTGAGGAGCGTGTTATGAGAGAAAAAGAAAGAGAGGATTACGAGAAGATTGATATTAGGCTCTGATTACCATAAAGGATATTGATTTGCTTTGACTGATTGCTTGATTACAATTGATAATAGTCAACCTATATATATATATATATATATATATATGATACAAAAGAACCTTCTAGATTATGGGCTCGGGCCAATGGGCCGATTACACAAAATATACAATTTAATATGTACTCTAATAGAATTATCCGAATGAAGACTATATGGGTGTCAAAATGGTTTTCTATGGAGGAAATGATACGGAAAAAAATGATACAGAAGAAAATTATACAAAGTTTGAGTGTGATGGTTTTCCAACATGCGGATACATGTATGATGTATTTTTGTTATGAAGAGGCATTCCAAAATTTCTTGATTATTTGCTAATTAAATCTGTTTCCAAATATATCATTCTCGTTTTTTAATAATTACATACACATACGCAATAAGAAATAATTTGTTTATGGATGCGATAGCCTAGCAGCAGTGGTTGATATTTTATCCAAGTGTACAAAAAGCTAGTAGTAAACGTAATCGAACTCGATCTGAATGATTAATATCATACTACTAATTGTTATTATTTAGACGGTTTAGTTGGCCGGTTGTATATTTGGGTCCGTTAGAGTTTCTCTCATAAAACATTTATATATTGTGCCTCACTCAGCATACTATTCAACTATACTTAATAGAGACATCTCACAGCTACATAACTATCAAGACTTTATATTGCACAACATGCTACCTACATGTTAAACGTGTTACATTTCACATGGCTTATGTCGATTGGCGTATGAAGGTCTTCTTTCTAGGCAACAATAGATTTCTGAACCCCCTCAAAGCGATTCCAATTAGCCGAACAGTGTGTCCAACAACTAAAAGAGTCATCAACCCAATCCGAACGAAAACTATACCTTCCGCTACATGCCTAAATGACTTAGACTCGGGTGTTGGTGTCAAAACCCAAATAGAAACCAAATAAGTGAGGGACATAGATGTTGTAGCAATCCACATAATCACCATCAATAGCCACAAGAAAACACGATGCTTTAAAAATGGTAATTTACAAATAAGCAACAAAATAATGGTAAGAGTTGAAACAAAGCCCACCGTGTTGCATATTAGAAATATGTGGTATAAAGTTGGATGATGGGATACCATGATAGCGTGTCCAGCCAAACACCACTGGGGGGATTAACACCTGCTTGAAAGGCCATAGTTGCAATCAATGAGGCCGCAACCATTAACGAGTTTCTCTTCCTGTCTAGCCAATCTTCATAGTTTGTTGAACCATCTTTTGAGTGATGATATGCTACTCTATCTAACCCCATGGTATTTCTTGAATTTATGGGAATCTGATTGATTAAACCGTCTGGTTTTGCCTCAACAGCTCCTGCGCGTGTTAGTGATAGCATAATATGTTGATATGTTAAATCTCTTGGAACTTGGGCCAGTATATCCAACGGTGTTTCTCCATTCGTGTTTGTAGAATTCACTTCTATCGTCGTATTAAGTAGCAAGAATCTAACGGTCTAAAAAATATTGAAAACAAAACTAATCAGTCATATATATGTATATTTCGTTCACTTGTTTCGTGAGCTGCTTCTCCCTCTTTTTGAGCCTAGCGATATCGGTGGAGTGTGTGCTTTGAGATGGGGGAGGAATGACCGTGCCCTGTCCTGGCAAAACCCGTCCAACA
>BQNB010010334.1:24828-55317 GCA_026074375.1 Tanacetum coccineum
TTTTTTTAAGTTAATGATCCATGCTGCAAACATACTTGCTCTTATCAAACATTTCATGTGCTACTTATATATAAATGGCAAATTGCACACAGAACTTCAAAGTGTAGTTTAAATACAAAATTACAACTCAATGAGTAATATATCTCTTTGATAAATTTAAAATATGTTTGTTACAATACATGTTATCAAACAAGATTTTGATACCCGCGCTTCGCCGCGGCTCGTTTTGTATAGAGCGTTTTTTATTAGAAAGGTTTCTTTGTCATTCGCCTTACAACGGCACGTTTTTGTAAAACATTTTTTAGTATAAAGGTTTCTTTGTCGTCCGGTTATAAATCTTGATCATTTAGTTACAGCAAACTTATTAATGAGAAATATATGTTTATCTATAGCAATGTTTTCAAAAAAAAAACTTACATGAAAACAGTAGTCAAACACACGCATATCTACATTGTATCATAATTTGTTCCATCAATTTCACTTCCAACATGATCTACGTAAAATATTTCAACTATTGTCAATATAACATTTCAATGAATGCCTCAATGATCCCATCATCCGCGTGTTTCATCTGATATTGAAAGGCATCAACTCAAAATATATTGAAGTGTGCAGTAAAAGAATGCCAACAAAGAGGAAAACTGACTGAATTAGATTTATGAAGTTAGAGCTTTTGCAGCTACTTCGTGTTCAAAGTATTTTGTAGCTACCTCAACAGATAATAGTTGTTGCAGTAAAAGAATGCCAACAAAGAGGAAAACTGACTGAATTAGATTTATGAAGTTAGAGCTTTTGCAGCTACTTCGTGTTCAAAGTATTTTGTAGCTACCTAATAGTTATTGCAGTAAAAGAATGCCAACAAAGAGGAAAACTGACTGAATTAGATTTATGAAGTTAGAACCATCTCTACATAGCTCTTAGCACTCATAGCCTTGTTTAAAGTATCTCTTTGCCTGGTGAAACATGAAAATATGAATAAATGATTTCGCTAATACCTCCAAGTATAGGTGACATCTTCGACCCATTTTCACATGAATGTGCAAATTTGGGTTATGTTTTATTTAATATTTATTTGCATTTATATGATAAAGGAAGAACTACCTTCCCACCAAGCTCTTTCTTTGCCTTCTGTATCTTTTGCTACAGAAAAGAACAGATACACAAAGTATAAGATAAGGACATATTTTTTCTTTAAGCTAAATATATACTTTCTTAATATATTACATCTAAGAATGCCTACAAATTCGTATCTAATAATGCCTACAAATTTGTATCTAATAAGGCACTCAAGTGTACCCAACTTGAATGAGGCACTCAAATGGGCCAATTATAACTCGAATTAGGCTCCTTTATTTAAAAATTATTACAATTTAGTAACTTGATGTTTGCTCAAGAAAACGCCTAATCACAGGCTACGAAGATTAGTCTTTCCAATAAATGAAAACTGAATAATAATCCGTTTAATGATTTTTAGTCTACATGATGACTTTTGGGGTCATAATACTATGTTTTTAATGCATCTTACTATTGATTTATTGTTGATTTTAACTCATATTAGGCTCCATGTATCAACTAAGGGTGTTTGTTTTAGCTTGTTTCTATGCTTATGAGCTTATTTTGTTCGGATTAGTTATCAAAAGCCCTTACCTGTTTTGAACCACTGTACATCTCTCCCACAAGTTTCCCGCCAAACTTATAATCCCCCGCCTTCACTTGCCATTGATTCCTGTGCCCAGTAACAACAAAATGTCCCCACAAAACCACCACCTCGAGAAGTCAAAGTGACAGCTTGGCAATCCTATGTGATACTATTGGGCAAACAAATCGATGGCTGTGACGATTTTGAGTGGGGGCACCAGATAAATGAAGGGCCAGGATTGCTTTGTGTTTCTACTCTCACAACAAACACAAGACTGTTTTGTCTCTACAAAAAGAAGCACACGAGGGCAAGGACCAAAACCAGCTTATTTTGTATAAATAAAATCTTTTGAGCCCGGGAGGCAAAAAGAGTTAGTCTTTTAGTGTGTAGGTTTTAGCTCAGTTTCAAAAGGGGTGAACTGTGTGTGGTGGTAGGTAATTGGACTCTTTCTTAGTTAAGAAAATTCGTTAAACTTTTACATTGTGTTCTAAGTTACTTGTGTTTCTTTAAAAACCATATAAGCTCTTATATAAGCACTTTATAATCTGTTTTTAAAAGCTTTTATACAAGAATTTAAGAAAAATATAAAAGAAAAAAAAGTTACTGTTTGATAGCTAAGGATGAATGAGCAAAAATGGATGGCTCATTGGTATGCTTAGTATAGCTTATTTATAAGCTAAGGGGTAGGATTAGAGCTTATTTAGGTTTACATAATCCTGTTTTGAGCAAGGATCAAGGTATACTCTTTTTAAATTTTTGCTTAAAAGTTACTGTTCGCTAGGCTTTATATTCAGGCATATTTTATGTCTTATTGGGCTTATTTGCTTTTGCCTCTTACCCTTTAGTGCTTAACTATGCTTGTTTAATGCTTGCCTTTAAAAACCTGTTCTTAAACTAGTCTCTTTATAGTGTTAAAAATCCGTTTTTTAAATTATAAAGGGGTGTTTGGGATAAGCCCAAAATGGGTCAAAATGGTGTCATCATGGGTTGTGGCCATTTGGCCAAAGTTGGTTAGCATTATTAAGCTTATTAGAGTCTGGTGTCCAAACTTTTTAAGTCTAAAAAGTGGTTTTCAAAGTTTCCTAATTGATATCTCAAGGCTGTTGAATTTTAAGAAGTTTCAAAGTGCTTATTTGCTTAAGTTTTAAAAACTGAGTTGTGAGTCTAGTTATGTCTTTGTTTGTGTTGCAAAGGATAAAAAACAACTAGCCAAAAGCCTTAGGATCTCCTTGTGTTTTGTACCAATTCTCGTCAACAAATTTTTTTTTTGTTTCAAAAGACAAAAATGCCATTTTCAATTGCCAAAAAAACCAATGGTAAATGATTGTTTTTAGTCCTAAAAATTTTTGTACACAGCTCTTTTTAAGACATATCTCAATCTGTTTTACACTCATTTATCTTTTTGAGTAATTAGTAGTTATTTCTAAGCTTCTTATAGCCTCTTTTCTTTATAGCGTTCCCTGGTGCTCAACCACTCATTTTAAAAAAATTCTTCTAGCTTATTAGTGAACCTTAGCTCAAGCGTTGGGCTTTCATAGAAAGACTAAAAAGCCCTTTATTAAGCTAGATTTTCAGACTTAGTTTGGCTTAGGGTAGCTTAAATTTAGCTCAACTTAGGGCTAGTGACTGTTATACTTAGTTTAGTGTAGTAAAATTAATAGCTTAATTTCTTTTCTAGGCTTAGTAAGTATTTATTAATTGTTGGAATTCCGTTTTAATTGCTATTAGGAATGTTTGTGGTCTTCTTATCTGTGTTTGCTTTATTATTCACCTTCTTTGTTATTGGTGGTTTAAAGGTCAAATCAAAAAGCCAATTTTTGCCTAGCTCATTTAAGCAAACTGCCCAAGAAAACGACCTTTATCAGCTTATTTTTAGCTTTTCTCAAAAAGTTGTAGTAATGAAAAATGATAAGCTTCATGTGCTTATCAAGTTTGGTTAAAAGTTTTTTTTTTTAAAAAGAAGGGAGATAAAGAGGAAACCCGGATGAGCAAGGCTCGAACCCGGGTCTCAACCCTCAATACACCCTCCTTTTATAAAATTCTTACCGCTGTTTTGCCATGGGTCTTTTCTGTTAGCCCCTTGGGCGACCTAGGATATACGGGTGTTTTGGACATATAGTTATAAGCTCGTTTGAGCTTATTTTCAGCTTATTTATAAGCCGAATTTCGGGTTTCTTATTTTTCTTAGGATAGTTTTACGGGGGTTGAAAAGCAATTTTAGTTAATTTTTTCAGAAATTTTAAAAATATGTAGTATTTTTTATAATTTATTTCTTTAAAGTTTTAAAAATTCTAAAAAATACAAAAAAATTATAAAAAAAATATTTTCTTTTTTGCAGGGAAATTTCTTTAGTTATTTCTACGTTGGAAAAATAGAAAAAACTTTGTTAGGGGTTAATTTTGCAAACTTTTGATTTTTAAAAGAACGGGTCTCGGGTGTACGGTTTTTAGTCTTGAACTCGTTTTTGGGGTCAACGACCTCCGTTTTTAGTCTAGTTTTTTTTAAACTTCGTTATTTGTCATTTAGAATTTATTTTAGCTTTTAAATTTGTTTTAGGGTTTAATTTGCAAAATTTAGGTTTTTAACCCTCGTTTTTCGTGCCCGTTTTAGGATTTAAGTTATTTAGCTTTCATTTTTTAGGTTTTTCTCAAATTTTTGCTTGTTACTTGACTAAGTTAAGCTTTCTACTCTCCCAAATCATTAATCTCATTCAAACTCCAATTTTCCGACTGTATCGATTCTCAAGCACAGCCTCGCTGGGGATAAACGACCCGGGAACATTCTATACTACTTCTTGATTTCATTGATTGTTTTTATATTATACCTACTATATATTTTAATATATATTATATATAGTTTAGAACTTCAATCAAATTTTTGGCGCCGCTGCCGGGGAGGCTGTTTTTGTGTGTGAATTGAAACCGATTATCGTTACGTTTGTCAAGTTGTGTTTGAATCTGTGAATATTATCATATAAAAACCAAAAAAAAACTAAAAAAAAAACCAAAAAGTACAACATATTTTCTATACTTTTTGTTTAATTATCATTTAAAAACTAAAAAAAAAAACCAAAAAGATAAAAACATTGTCTTTAATTATAAATAAAATTCACAAATTGGTAAAAATACCAAAATATAATATTCTCAATTGAGGTATTATCATAATAATTCCGACGGAATTTTGGTTCCAACTCGAACACAAAATTTAAAACCTTGCCATTTGTGTCCCTTGCGAGGTCGGTTCACCTTTTAAAGGATAAAACCAATATACGAGGGGTAATCAGGCGGGTTGTTCCTAGGAACTAGACCTAAGGAAAAATGTTTTTAATAGCTTCGCGCTTTCCTATTCCTCCGCTCCTTTGTGCGTTTTTTTTCGAATGAGTTACGAGAGACGCTTGTCGATTATTGTTTAAGTTGACTGTTTTCGTTGTCCGTTATTAAAAATAAATTATGAATTTACTTTTGATAAACCAAAAGAACAAAAAAAAATTTAGTTGTAATTTTTCTTTCTTAGTGTATGCACACTCGTTCCCAATCTCGTAATCTTCACTTTACAACTTTTTCATGCACCAACATACACGATCTTGTGGAATTTTTTCAGAATTTTTTGAGAACTTTTAAAAAAAATATTTCTTTTTTATCCTTCTCACGGATATTTGTCTTTTTATTTTATCTTTATCCTATATATATATATATAAGTAGCCGTTAGGGGCGGCTTATTTAAAAAAGTAGCCGTTTTAGGGGTGTTTTTTTGCATCTTTTGAACCACTTTTTCACTATATGTTTTTTATAACTCTTCCAAACAATTATATCTCTCTTTTATTTTTATATCTCTTTCATTTTTTCATGGATCCCAATATGAATTTGAATCCAAACAATTGGATAAACGATTTCTTCTACAACCTACAAAATTCGTCATCTTCAGCTAATCCGACAACTCCGACATCAAGCAACTCCCAATTGCCACCACGCCCCACTATACAAATTCCAAACCGGTTCTCCAACTTTCAAGTCCCAAACCAAAACCCGTTTCTCAATTGTACCCCCGAGCAACTTAAGTTTATGTAATGTTTTTTTTAAATTGATGAAATTTAAGTTTTAAGTTTATAAGTTTGTTTTTATAAAAATAAAAAAAAATGGAAAAGTTCTCCATAACACCAAAAAATATGATGTTAATCAAGGAGCCATTTTTTGGTGTTATGGGAGTTTTTAGTGTTGTGGAGAAAAAAATGCACTTTTTGCCATGACTCACATGACACCAAACCATACATAATGCTCTAAAATGAAGGGACGTGATTTTAATTAATTATGAATTACTAAAGACCTACAAGAAGTCTTTCCAATGTATTTGGGAAGAAATTTTTACATAAAGTTGAGTTTTACATAAACTTGTTGTAGAGAAACACTTTAAAAGTGTGACATAATCAGTTACCACTACTACCTTCTTAACAAGACTATGATGATCTCTATTTAAGTAAGTCAAGTCAACATATAAGAAAGAAAGAAAGTACGGAGTATGTGATACAACAGTTCGAAAAACATTTCAAAGACGGTTTTGATGGAAAAACTCAATCGAGGAAAGTCAAAATCAAAGTCTCATAATTTATATAATTTATTTTTAGTCTACATGATGACTTTTGGGGTCATAATACTATGTTTTTAATGCATCTTACTAATGATTTATTGTTGATTTTAACTCATATTAGGCTTAATGTATAAACTAAATGTGTTTGTTTTAGCTTGTTTCTATGCTTATGAGCTTATTTTGTTCGGATTAGTTATCAGAAGCCCTTTGCTTTCTACTTCTTTTCTGACTTATGACTTTAACATACAAATTCAAAAACCAAAATTTTTGTATGTTAAAATAACCATTAAAAACAGCACATGCTAAAAAAACATGTTTCCTTTTAAATTCTAAAAACATCAACCCAATAGCTAATGAATCATTATACAAACAAATAAAAGACATTCCAATTTTTTTTTAAACCGACTTACCAATCTTCCACGCCTCACGTTCTCCCACACCAAAAGAACCACTGACCATTAATGAAGATAATGTAGTTTACCCTAAAAAACCCAAAGAAAACAAATTGAGACAATTAACGTGACATACGAAGAAAAACCCATGAAGAAAAACATAAAAAGACAAAACTTTTCGAATTCTTTCCTTTCGAACAGATTCAATCTCGTTTCACCAAGAACAGGCTTAGCCGATGATTGTAGCAGCTTTTAACAATACCAACAAAAATTATCTGCAAGTATTAGCTTTTAACATAGATCTTAGCATTCCAAATTCTGTCAACACTAATAACAGCCAATGAAACTAATTAGTTGGGTCTCTAAAACGCACCTCGGATGAGGAAAACCTTTGATAGGCTTCTGTCCATATTTTCTTCATATTCCATTCTTGTAGCAGCCACTGCCACCGCTTCGGATCCTGCTCTTCTGCAATTTGTTGCCCCATATTCGAATAATACTCATTAGGCGGGATATCTCCAAGCTTGTTACTTTGATACTTTGATTGACCTTTTAACCTTGTGCTTCCTGATAAGAACACACACATTGGACTTGCCTATCAAACAGTTACATGCGTGTTTGGGATTCGCTATTGAAACTAAGGAGACTGTTTGGGATTCTTTATTCAAACTGCAGCGAGAATGTTTGGTATTGCCTACTTAATTTTTTTTATAGAGAATAAGCAATTTCATTTAGCTATCCTAAATTTAAATAACTAAATGCTAAAACACATTGAGATATATCACATAAACCATAATCGCATTACCAAAAGTAGCAAGCTTGTTCCAAAAGCCCATAACATACAAAACTAAGGTTGCAACGTTATCCTGTTTTTTAGGTTGACTTCCTTGCGTCTTGAGTTTAGGTTTAGTATTTACATCCACCAAGAGAACCCACAGTCTCAGCTCCTGCCATTTCTTCAAACTGGAGCACAAAAAAATCAGCAGTTAAGTATGAGAAACAACTTTCCAGAAACATTAAAGAAGACGACTTGCAATTGTTATCCTGGTTACACAATTATTAGCAATCGACTTCCGTAACAACTATATTGATGTGACGTTTTATACTCTAAATTACTCCCGCTAAGCATTATCAGAAAAATATGTTAGCAGTGGTATTGTGATGCTCGCACCTTAATTTTTCCCTGCCAAACAGCAGATGCTTGCACCCTTCAATTGAAAAGCATTCTTTCACGTTGAACTGAGCTTTATGCTCGTCGTCCTCCTGAAATAAATGGAATTGTTAAACTCATAAACAGCAAAACATGGCTATTTTTACATCAAAGAGGCGAAAAAAGTAGTTTCATAGAATACTTATATTTGTCATCTGATCAATATAATGAAATTCCTTTACTAATAAGTATATGTCGAGTCTCACCGCTAATTATAACAACAATACCATTCTACGCTTTTAATGAATCAAGTGCTTACATGTTTTTTAAGAACCTTTCTATTAAATTCAACCAACTCAAAAATTAAGCCAAGTCAACTCCAACTAAAGTCTATCATTTCCATTTATGTAAAATTCTAGTAGGTAACTTGTCCATATGAGAATAAAATTATACAATCATATATAGCTAGCATCTACAGTACGGTTTTCATTTAACACATGCAATGTGGAAACAGTTTAGTATTGCATACACTTAGCTGTTTGCTACATGAATTCAATGCAATAATTGTTTTATTTATGTGCGTATAAGTTTCCTACTTTATTTATGTTACGTGTTCCCTCTGCTATATAATTATCAAATGACAAAAAGTTTATGATCACCTTTCCCACATCATGGCTATAGTCTAAACATTCTGTTAGCCTTGAATAGAGCATCGGTACCCTGCACCATCACACTGTCGGAACCTGCTACAAACACACATTTAATCACTAACCACTATATATACACCACATGACACATTAGTAGATTGTTAAAAACTTACATGTCTTTGCGCGAAAATCCATTCATTTCCAAAGATAAGGTCAAAGTTGTGGTCTTTAAGCAATCCCAAACACCCCCTTAGCAACCATTGAGGCTTACGTCATCGCCAAATCCTAGTGTCTGCTGCTCCATCAATAGCAATAGAAACCTCGTGTTCCAAGTATTAAACTGATGCAAGGCTCATGGATACAGCCTGTAATAATCAGATTTTAGTTTCAAACTATAGTAGATTGGAGTAATATGTAGTGAGATCAAAGTTCCATAAAACAAACCTTTCCAAGCCTGCCCCACATCTTACAATTTGAATTATATTATTATAGCTTATCGAAGTTCATAAGTATTCATTATCCATATTCCGAAAAATTTTAATTATTAAATCCAAATTCACCATTTTCAACTTCAATCAAAATAGAGAAAATCATTATTCTAACCTGAAATCACACAATTTCCATAACGATTCATCAATATAACATATAATCACACAACACCACTTCAACCAAACTCAAACCCACCACTTGAATAACAATTTGCATACTAATCTAAAAGAACCCGTACCTTTAATCTTGGAGGCGGTGGTGATGATTGTATATGCTATGCAGCCGGATGTATTTGTGATGGTAGCGGTGATCGAATCAACATGTGTATGAGGCGGTGGATCTTTAAATTATGTGTGTTTTTTGTTTTGGTGTGTGTATCATTTGAGCGGTGGGAAGTATAAAAAACAGTACAATATTATAAGAGTAAAACACTGTTCATTCGAATTAGAATAATAATATTTCAATGTTACTGTAGATTTTGTGAGTGTAAACACTACACTAAACGTTCTTTTGTATAATTTCGTCATCACTCTAGTCTTAAATTTATAACCTGATTTACCTACGTCTAGCCTACACACTTAAAAGTAATGTGCCCTATCGTGTAGTAGTATAGCTAAGAGCAAACATGGGTGTCAAAACCTAAGAGCGGTGAATTGGTAATTAATTAACTCAAAATAAAAACCTACTCAAACAAAGCAATTAAATTCCCAAAGTTGTGTTTGAGATCCACGCGATCATATGCTTATACGACTAATTGAAATATATACTTAAAATTAAGTACCTAAATAAAGAGGAACTTAAATCAGAAGGAGAAGATCGTGTCGACCTCATTAATTCCTCACAATCCTAACGTAATGATCTTTGTGTGAATTGTTTATCTCATGACTCATTCAATGGTTCTAAGGTCGTATAAATTCAATTCGTCCTCGAATTCTATACCTATGAGTTTCAGATATCTCATCCAAATGGTCATAGTGACTAGCGTATCCGGATTTCAGTAATTAAGATTGCCAGCTAACTCATACGATATGTTGGTGTTTTAGTCTTAACATTTCCTCTTAAACGGTCGTCTACATTTATTATTTTGAACTTCTTAAGTTAGGGCATCCACTATGCGAGGTTCATAAATTTTTTTATAAAATTTGAAGAGTTTTATAAACTAAGTCATCATAGTGAGATGAGGTTTATGATGACATGGAATGGAATAAGTATAAGTTTATGGACTTTTTCATTGCAACTAAATACATGTAACTTATTTAATACCTCATTAATTATAAAATTTTATTAAGTTTAAGCATAGTGATAATAGGTTTATAAATGAGAAATTGAAAACTATATGACATGAACATTAAACCTTTTCAAAACATTTACCATTCGAGATGCTCTTATTACTCCATATAAGCTACGTTAATGATCATAACACTAGCAACTAAGATGGTCGTTTACTCACTAGATCATCGCAAACTAATTAATTGTAATAGCTACCGAAGCACAAAGAAGTGAACACACAATACGAATGATCTAAAAATGTTAAACTTTATTTGTATTTTTATTTTAATAAATGAAAAATTAGTTGGTTGAAAAAATAAAAAATAAAATAAAATTATGGATCTCAAAAAGAGTGTCTTGACTTGATTCTATGAGGGATCTGTTGTTTTTGTTCTTTGTGTGTGAATGCGAAAAAAAATGTTTTGCTGAGGTAGCATGACGTGACTCCTAAAAAGGGTAATAGTTTGAGCCATGACACCTGATGCTCTAAACTTTTTTCCATACAGATGCAATATAATCAGGATATGCAAAAAAGTGTCTGTAACATTATTTTTGTTTGTTTTAAATAGTTGTAAAGATTCATTTGACCATGCATAATAAGTGAAATGGAGGCGCGTTCTTTCGAAGCTTGCACCCAAGGACGTGTCCTTCTCCAATCACGTGACATGGGTTAACGCGTAAGGGCGGAGCTTAGTGGAGGTTGAGGAGGGTGGTGGCCCCCTAGAAAAAAAATTCAGTAGTGTACTTTTTTGCTATTTTCATACTAAATTTTTATGTTTATGCTTTTTGACCCTTTAGTATAGAAGAATTATCTTTATGGCCCTCTCAGAATTTACGTCTTAGCTCCCCCACTGTTAACGCGTCTTCAAAAGGAAAAATTTAAGGTTGGCTGACTGCATGATCGAGTCGTGTGAATTTGTTGTGTGTGTGTGTGTTATTATTAAATGGTTTTTGTGGAAGTTATGGTATTGTTGACTATGCAGGTGCTTGGTAAATTGTTTCAATATGTGATTCTGTTAAATCAGTTTATCATTCTGATTGAGATATGAAAAACTATGACTTTGCTTTCGTTACCCATTCTACTTCTAAACTGGAGAACACATATAAATATGTAGTTATCTCTTTCCCTACCCTCTTCCTTTCTTTACTCACCCTTTCCTTTCCTTCATAATATATACTAGAGAACAAAGTGTTAATTCATGAGTTGTTGATGCATCAAGTTTTCTGGAAGAGTTTTACAAACGATTGATATCACTACCTATTCAATATATAAACTAATTGTATTTATTGAATAGGTATCACAATAGCCGGCTTTGTTTCATTATCCAATTATTTAACGGACTTGTGTAAATTTGTGTAAACTAATTGTATTTATTGAATGGTAATGGAAGATTTGTGTAAAAATCAACGACTCACTTATTTCTATACATCAATCAATATGGAGTGATACAAATAAAAATTGTTTTTTGCGCATTTAAATTGAATTTCATGCTAAAAAATGAATCTTTTGTATTTGAACAAAATTTGGTTGAAGAAATCGTGTTATTCAAAAAACGGATTCAAATACTTATTACAACTCTTCTACAACTTTAATTGCATAATATACTTAATTGGACTTTCTAACAAAATAACTCGAACTCAAAAATAAAAGATTATAAAGATTCGAAATTCACTACCTCAAGATCATAAAAGATCCTATTGATATGTTTTCTCAGTCAATGCCCATTTGATATATATTTTTTGAATAAACTATTCTATGACATTTGGTAAGCCTTAAGATGGTTCAAAAAGTTGATTAGCAAACAATACCAAACAATAATACCAAACAATAATACCAAACAATCTCATAAGCTACTGACAACATAAAACCCTTAAAAAAATGGCTATTGAGAAGCTTCAGAAGAAAGTTAAAAACGCTCCAAAAATTTTTGCCATCATATTTCGCAGGGCCGGTTCTAAATTTCTCAAATTTTTGAGGGCCCTGAGCGAAATTAAATAGTAAGGCATTTCGAAAAAAAATGTTATATATAAAGTGTCACAATTTATAAGATATAATGCAAATTAGTTATCTAAACGTTTAACATATTACTCGGATATTTTCTCATCTAAACATTGTTTTCTTCGAAAATTATACGTGTGCACATGCATATAATTGTTAACGGAAAATTTTTGGGGCCCTTAAAATTTTTGAGACCTTGTGCGGTCACCCATCCCGTACACCCTCAAAAACGGCTATGATCTTTGGAGTAACAACGAAGTGCATCACACGGGTCAGCATGCCCAACGAAATCAAAATGGCCATTAATAATTAAATGAAGACAATTCCTGATAAAATGACCATTTAATATTAATATGTGCTTTTACGAGGAAATATTGATTGTCTGAAAATAAAACCGGTGCATCGTACGAGTCCGAATGCCTCGTTAATGGAATGATCAACTAGTTTCGTCATTCAAATTAATTTGAGAGTTGATTTAGTCAAGGTTTAGTCGTTCTCTCGGTTTATTGTACGACTATACGTTCAAATTTGCAAATTTAAGGAACTCGGATAAATAATAGCTAGCCAAGTCTATAATAATTAATCGATCAAACGTTTGATAAATACGAGCGTGATGCATGTGTGTTATACTTCTTAATATTATGGAGTACCTATTAGAAAACAAAAGATGGTTATTTTTTAAGGGAGAAAAAAATGCAATAAAATAAATACAAATTAAATTAATTAGCCAACAAATTACAAATTGTAAAATTTATGGACTATATGACCGACACTATATATATTTGTCCTATAAACAACTATCCTCAAGTCATTTATTACTTCTATTTAAATTTTGTCCTATAAATGTTCTTGACGATTTTTTTTTGAACGACTTGTGCATGCATGTTTAAAATATGATTTAAGACATTTGTTTTCAGCTAAGTTCTTATGTTCTTGAATGACTTCTGCATGTGTATTTGTAATATGATATGAGATTTTTGTTTGTAGCTTAAGCTTCTTGACTCTTGATATCAACCGTACATGTATACACGATAAACTTAGCGGTCTTTAGAAAAAAATTACATATTATGACGACAAATGATTGTGTTCTTCGATGACTTATGCATGCATGTTTATGATATCAGATATGTGTTCGTCACCTGAAGGTTTGTGTTCTTAAAGACGAGTTTTTGTGTCCGAATGACTTGTGCATGCATGTTTACGATATAATATGAGATATTATTGTGTGTTTGTGTAATCCTTTTGATTCTTTGTTTTACGTACATAACAATAAGTATTAGGAAAATGTTAGTTTTAGCTTCGTACCTACGTAAATTATTTTATTTATATGTTAGTAACATGCATGATTCTTTATTATGCACCTACGTACATAACAATATTTTTTTTTATCGAACGTACATAACAATATTTGGAAAGGCATCATTTTTTTTTTCATAAGCCCAATGTATGTATATATGTACAAGGCCTTTTTAAACTTTTAAAGCCCAATAAGAGAACTTATAAAAGTTAAAGTTATGAACGGTTGATTTTTAAAAGAAGGATAATCCTATTGCGACTATTATTATGATTCGTATTCCGGGTTTCCACATGTTTATTCCCTATATATATGTATGCATACTAAGTCTTACAAGAAAGAAAAATTACGACATTTTTTAGTTTTGATCTTGAACACCGGAAGTCTCTAACTCCATTAAGGTACCATCTTTACTTTGTTTACTTCGAATATTTAACTGAGATTTTCAATTTATTAGGGTTTATTTATGAGGTTACAATTTACTAATCTAGTTATGAAATCATTGCATAGTAATCATATAGGTTTATTATATAGTTTAGTAGTTGTCAGCTTCCTTTTAATACTTTGATTTTCTTCTTCGAAAAGGTAATTAGGTTTAGCGTAATAAACTAATAGCTTTATAGTGTATGAAGGGTTTAACATAATAGACATATCTTTTTGTTACCACCTATGGCACCCGTGGGATTTATAGTAATTATGCTGCATGTAACATATTTTTATTAGCAGTAACTAAGAGATATTAACTTTTATTCATAGTGTATCTTTTTATCAATACTTGATACTTCAATAGTGACCATAGTGACATCTAGAGTTATTAATAATCACGTATATAGATATAAATGACAAGTGATATACAAATATTAAATATAGCTTTACAGTATCATAAAAAGTCACATGTTTCCTAACCTAAAATAGTATCACATGCATTTGATTTATAAAGAAAGAGATTATATTGAACACTGTTGTTTTGTAGAAAAAAATAGATTTTAACTATAATCGTATAAGGATTATCATCCTAAAATGTAATACTAGCATTATTGTAATAATTATATGGTTAAACTTTGAATTATTTAGAATTAATTTAATGACATCATCAACAAATCTCTAAAGTTCTCTAATTGAGCATTTGAATTTGTTTATTGACAACACAAAATTGCTGACTTATTATTAGTTTTGGTTTGCTGTACAGATAGATTATAGCACGCGAATTAAACAAATATCGAGTACGATCATGGATTTAAGCAGTACTTTAGAGCTCACACTCACCTCGGTACGAAGTTTCAAGAACAACACTAATTCATCAGATGGCTATGTAGTATGTTCCATCGCGGACAAGGAGGAACGAGCCTCGGTCAACAAAAATGGAGCTTCCGAACCCATCGAATTCACAATGACTGAGCCTGCACGACAAGTTCTGGTAATCAATATTAAGGCGGACGAGAACGATATTACTTTAGGTCAACTACATGTGCCCGTCCAATACCTATCGAAAGGTAGGAGACATGAAGGTAAAGACACACAGTTTGTTACATATCAAGTTCGTGGCGAGTCCAAAGAACTTGGATGGTCCCTTAGATTTTCGTACAGATTTGGCTGGAATTATCCGAATGAAGACTATATGGGCGTCAAAACGGTTTTCTATGGAGGAAATGATACAGAAAAAAATGATACAGAAGGAAATTATACAAAGTTTGAGTGTGATGGTTTTCCAACATGCGGATACATGTATGATATATTTTTGTTATGAAGAGGCAATAAGAAATAATTTGTTTATTGATTGTTTATTGCAAGGGAAATTTCTTGATTATTTGCTAATTAAATATGTTTCCAAATATATCATTCTCGTTTTTAAGTAATTACATACACATACATATAAGAATTTTACACCTGCTTGAAAGGCCATAGTTGCAATCAATTAGGCCGCAACCATTAACGAGTTTCTCTTCCTGTCTAGCCAATCTTCATAGTTTGTTGAACCATCTTTTGAGTGATGATATGCTACTCTATCTAACCCCATGGTATTTCTTGAATTTATGGGAATCTGATTGATTAAACCGTCTGGTTTTGCCTCAACAGCTCCTGCGCGTGTTAGTGATAGCATAATATGTTGATATGTTAAATCTCTTGGAACTTGGGCCAGTATATCCAACGGTGTTTCTCCATTCGTGTTTGTAGAATTCACTTCTATCGTCGTATTAAGTAGCAACAATCTAATGGTCTAAAAAATATTGAAAACAAAACTAATCAGTCATATATATTTATATTTTTGACATAGAAGAGACTCTTATAATACACGCTTAGTTGTCCCGATCAACTCGTAGTTGAACGTACAACGTCTTGGTTAAAAAGGCACCCTGATACCTCTAGGTTATAAGGCCGTTAGCATAAATCATCCAAATATAGTTAATAGGACAAATCTTTCAAACACAATTCATCAAATGTGATGGAAAGAATTTTAGCATATATGCATACCCCAATATGTTTGTGAGCAACAGCTAGGTGTAGTATAGTATTGCCATGAGCATCTTTGGAGTTTATAAACTCGTGATCAACGATAACCTCTATTAACAACTTCAAAACCTCGAGTTGGTTATATGCTTGACACACAAGTGCAATATGGTGTCTTGTTGCACCATGACTCTAGCTGCATGTGGTTGAGCTTGCACAAGCTCTTTCACAACATCACTACGCCCTTTAATCGCTGCAAGATGAAGAGGGGTTCCACCATCACGATCACGTGCAAGGCATGTCTCAGGGTTAGCCGATACAAGTGATTTTACAATTTCCACATGCCCTTTAGCAGACGCTATATGAAGAGGCAAGTGGTTTAGTGAATCACTTTCCATAGCAAGGTGAGGCTTTCGAGTTAGGATCTCACAGACAAAATCACCATGTCCAAGCATCGATGCAATGTGTAGAGGCACGTCACCATGGCGGTTTAGGGTAAGTCTATCGAGAATCAATGGATTGTCTTGAAGCAACTCTAGCAAGACGATTGTATTTCCTTCTAGTGATGCTTCATAGAGAAGTTTTTCCATGGTGTCCTTTTTTTATTAGTACACAAAACACAAATAGATCATATATATAATAAGAAAGTGGCATAGATCATGCTTAGATATTAACTGGGCTGGGTGCATATAGTATTTGTCTTCTTGAAGACTTCTATATGAGTTGAATAGGAATGCATTTGAGATAAATATCAGTCTTTAAAGCAATATCAGTTAATATTAGCTGTGTTGTTAGATAAAACGTGTTTGGTACTAGTGTTATTGAGTGTTAATGTCTAAAACGAAGTAAAAGTGGCGCTAGAACTTTAATGCTTGTTTTAACCACATGTTGTCAAGTAGCTTTTTATGAAAAATGTTAAATGTTAAACGCTAACAACTTCAAAATGTTTTACGCCGAATATACCCTACTTGTGAGGATCGGACCGAAAATCGTTAGAAGAAATTAATTAAATATGTTTGTTAAAATACGTGTAATATTATGTCAGGTAACTAGTAATTATACGTTTGTTAAAAAAATACGTGTAATCTTTTGCAAAACATTAATAATTGACAACATTGGTCGAAGCAAACTAGTAACCGATATTCTACAATATCACAATAATCTGCTTTGAACAAGTCATCAAATTAGGGGTGATAGAGAACTCTAACTGCAACATTAATTATGAAATGTTATCCATGACAATGCAAAGAGCTTGACAAGTGACTAGCTTCAGTTTGTATCATATTTTGATGTATTAACCAATAATTTTCTATACTATCAGAATTTTCAACCATTATTATTCAAGTTTTATAGCATATGTATGTGTTTAATACATTAACTAAACAACTCTATTTGTCCAACTCAGTACATTTGTTTAACATTGTTTACTTTTATAACATCAGTTAGATTATATGTTTTATAGTTTTGTCATTGTTGGTAGCATATACTCTCTCTATCCACGTCACTACATATATCAGTTTGTCCCAAAACTTCAAAGAAAATAAATATGATAGTTTTATTTATGAACACCACAATTACTGTAATTTCATGTGAAAGTTGATAACAATGAACTAATACTTATCTATTTTTATTACAAAGGCCCAAAATCACTAGCCCAAGAAACCTCAACCTGTTGAAATTTTTGGTCTGGTTTGGTTTGAAACCAAACCTATAACTATAAGCAATGAAATAAATAGACAATGTTTTAAAAATATTTATATACAAGAAAAGTACAAGTAAAATTCTTCGGTTCAGAAAGAGAACCATCATGTCCCTTGAGAAATAACTAGCAATTGACAGTTAATTACATGCCTTTGTTAACCTCATTTTTGTCCTGACGGTTTTTTTCTAGCGGGTTGTGATTACCCGGCATTGGGTTTTAGGCCCAGTTATCTTCCCCTGTAAATCACAAACCTGTGGTCTTCAGAGATGGAGGAAGTGCTTCTGCTCTTTGTCTTTCTTCTTGTCTTTCCATTTCGTGCATTCCTTCATGCTTTCTCATCTATCGTTGTTTCTTGCTTGCCACCGGTTTCTTTCTTGTCGACTCTTGCTTGCCGACTCTTGCTTGACGACTCTTGCTTGCCGTCTCTTGCTTGTCGACCCTTGCTTGTCGACCCTTGCTTGTCGACTCTTGCTTGTATAGAAACTATGAAGTTTCTCTTGCTTGCCTTGCTTAGAATCTATGATTAAATTCCTTGCTGTTTGGGCTACTTGCTACCCAATAATCTTGCTATCTAGGCTACTTGCTACCTAGTTTTTTTTTTGTTTGGGCTACTTCCTTCCAAACTAACTTGATTAAGGGCCTATAAAATACTGCTACCCAGTACGAACTTGACACAATTTTGTGTAATCAACCTCCCGGCAGCTCCTACCAAGTTGCTAATTAGGGCTTAACCTTGCATAGATTTTTAAAATCGGAACCGATATGGTTTCTGATTTTCTTGCTAAACTTGGCTTAATATTGACCAACTTGCTAATCAATATTGTATTTTGATCAAAGAAAATGATCCTTGCTATTTGAATCTTAAGGCTCGGGTCTTGCTATGAACCTAAGGATTCGGTCTTGCTATGAATCTCAAAGGATTCGGGTTATCTTGAGCTATGCTAGACACCACAAAGGGTTTCGGGTTATCTTGCGAATGAATCCACAAAGGGTTTCCGGTTTTATCCTTGCTATGACACAAGGTTTCGATTATCTGCTATGAAACCACAACGGGTTACGTGTTTATCTTGCTAGAACCTCGAAGGTTCGGATTTTATCTTGCGTAATTTGTATTTTTAAATGTAAAAAAATATTTTTCCTTTTAGATAAAAATACAAAACTCATTTTTTTTTTATACCTTGCTTCCTTTAATATTTTTTCAAAAAAGTTGAAAAATATACTAACTTAACTTTAAAAGGAGGAGTAAATTTTCTAAACCAAAACTAAAAATATAGATTGTAAAGAGAAAATAAAATTGAGGGGTTAAAATGTATTTTTGTTAAAAACCTGGTGGGTTAAAAACCGGTGTGTGCCCTACTCCCTTTTATTACTACGCCTCCTTTTTTCTTTTGATGTATAATCGTGCCTCTTTTCTTCCTTTTGAGATAGACCTCTGGGTCTTTTCTTCTTCGACTCTTGCGTGGTTTTAAATCCGCCAATTAAATGGCCTGGTTTCAACTCAATCTCTTCTACGATTTGCTTTTGATCTTCTTGCTAGGAATCCTTGATTTGTTTTTGGCGAAGTTTTGGGGTTTCGCAAGTTTGGAGCTTCGAATCCGTGCTGAGGAATTTAGGGCTTTCTTGCTAACTCGAATCAATTTATGATTCTGATTGAGGGTGCGATACTTGTTTCTTCCAAACAGGTTGTTCGTTCCTCTTATCCTACTTGATCTATGCTTTCTCCACCATTGATGATGACTACCTGTTTTTGATTCGATGTGGTTCCTTTTTTTTTTTGTTGAATCTTGGTTTAAAAACCTGTAATCGTGCCGGAACCCTTTCTGGGTTTGTGTTTTTTTCGGTTTATGTTGATTCAAAACCGAAACGCAGATCAAAAACAAGAAACGCAGAATCTTTTGAATCTTGGTATATGATGATTTGGTTTTAATCAAACCTTGCTCTGATGCCAAATGTTGGAAAAACTTGATCTTGGATCGGAATAAACAGAAGCTTTAGAATCAAAATATACCTAAATAAAAACTGCTATTAAATCTTGCTATTTACTTTACACAGATTCTGTCAGACATTCATGTCTTACAAAGTCGTCTTCCTATTTAGTAATTACAATAAAAGGTACAAGTAAAAGGTCCGTGGACTGTTCAGAAATGAACCATCATGTCCTTTGAGAAATAACTGTCAATTGACAGTTATTTAACTGCCTTTGTAACCGTCATTTTGGTCCTGCGGTTTTTTCTAGCGGGTTGTGATTACCCGGATTGGGTTTTGGCCCAATACTAATACTTATCTATTTTTATTACAAAGGCCCAAAATCACTAGCCCAAGAAACCTCAACCTGTTGAAATTTTTGGTCTGGTTTGAAACCAAACCTATAACTATAAGCAATGAAATAAATAGACAATGTGTAAAAATATTTTTCCATTACACATGTGTATTGTAATCAGTGAACAAATACAAGTTATAAAGGACAAGTCTTGATTGGCAAGCCAAATGTATGTCTAATCTATCGTTAGGCATGCCAATAAAACATTAACACTTAAATTTAGGCAAAAAAATAATTTCTCTATAAAGAATACAGTGCACTGCTCAATGTTTTACAACCTCAGTTTTACCATGGTTATTAAACCGGAGTAAATGGTGGCTTTGACAATATTTTCCTGAGCTGAATGGTGTGTCCGGCCACGAGAAGAGTCATCAACCCTATCCAAACCAACACGATTCACTTACGCATTTTTAAAAATGTTTGGCCTCGGGTTTTGGTGTCAAAAACGATATTGAAACCAAATAAGTTACACCATAGATGCTGCAGCAATCCACATATAACCATCAATATCCACTAAGTAAACTCGTATGCCTCAAAAAGGGTAACACGCTAATAAGTAACAGATAATGCTAGAGTTTGAAACAAATCCAGAGGTTGGAAACCAGAAACCAATGGTAAATAAGAGTTTTGAGATGAATGTATCCATGATATAATATCCACCTAGATGATCATTGAGGTATCTTGCATACGCCACTTGAGGATTAGTACCTGCTTGAAAGGCCATCGTTGCTATCAATGATGCCACAACCATCAAGGTGTTTCGCTTCTTGTCTAACCAGTCTTCATTGTTCTTCGAATCTTGTTTAAAGCGATAAGGAAATTTCGGTTTGCTATCATACTTTAAGAGATCTAAAGCCAATTTGCTTTTGGGATTATGAGTAATTTGTCCAAAAAGACTTTCCTTTTTTGTATCAACTGCTCCTGCTTGTACCAGGGACCGTATGATTTGTTCATCTCTCGTGTCTCTTGTGCCTCGAGACAATAAATCCATCGGTGTTTCCTTATCTGTGTTTGATGCATTCACATCTATTGTTGTATCGAGTAGCAAGAAGTTTATGGTCTACAAGAAATGTTCAAGATAGTATTTGTTAGTCATGACTAATAAGAGCCGCCTAAACAAACTATTGTATTATAAAGGTAAGCAGTTCTGGTCTAGATCCGCTGAATCAGTAAAAAAAAATGAATTATCCGTTTATTGTTTGGTAGATGCGTAGAAAGTTCTTAGGCTTTTGAAGTCAAGTCATTGCAATAAAATATTAAACTGTTGTTGTAATCTTTTTCTCTATATAAATACATGATATTTGATCACTCCATAGATTTTTGTCCATCACCTTTTCAATCATGGAGTGCAGAGCGCTAGGCCTTACAATCATCTCCGCAGGGGGTCTCAAGTCCGTCAGCAAATACGACGTATATGTTGTTGTGCGTGGAACCGGTGGCAAGAAGCTCCAAATTACCCCATATCTTGCGGGTTCATCAGAACTGACGTGGAATTTTCCCACAAAGTTCACTATTGATGAAGCCGAGGGCCTGAAAGACGGCCTTCATCTTGTAATCAAGATTATGGCTGTCAATTGGTTAATCCGTAAAACTTTGGGTAAAGTACGTGTGCCGATAAAAGACCTAATGGAAGGTATTACAGAAGAAGGGAAAGAGAGTGAGCTAGTTAGTTATCCCATTGTTAAAAGGAAGGCGGAAACGGGAGCTTCTCTCACTTTTTCGTATGAATTTGGGAAGAAATTCTTACATAAAGTTGAGTCGCCTTATACTAAATCTGGTTCCAAAGTCGAAAAAAGTAGTTTAGAGTTTGGAGAACTTCTTACTGCTGTTGCTGAGGTTTCTGCGGAGGGATGTGGTGGTGGAGGATATGGGGGTATCCGCAGATTTGGTGGTGGAGGATGGGGTGGTGGAGGATGCGGTGGTGGTGGCGGTGGTGGTGGAGGTGGTGGTGGTGGTGGTGGTGGTGGTGGAGGCTGTTAATTATTATATTTTGATTGTTATCTATGTTTAATGTTATCAGTTTTTGAAATTGTTATGATCCTTTTTATAAATGTTATACACTTGATATTTTACTGAAAAGATATATCAAGAAGATGGAGAAGAAAAGGATTGAAACATGTCATTAATATATTACAGTATTTTTTTAGAACATGTCTTTTTCCTTTTTTCTTAACGATATGTCCACAAGTTAATTCCAAAATTTGAAGAAATTACGGCCGCGCGTAATAAGGCAATTAAAATGTGATTATACTAAAAATATGCACCCAAATTACATGCATATAATCAATACTTAATTCAATACACAAGTTTATAACGAATTTATCTAACAATGAAGTAATCGGATGACACGATATACTTACGAGGAACTTTTTATCGATTTTTTTTTCAGTCACAATTGTGGAAAATCATATATGATTCGTATAACGAACAAATAAGATGCGAATAACGGATCATAAATGATTTCTAAATCATATATGATTTGTGATTCCACCAAACATTATTCAATTTGTTTCAGTCACGATTCAAATCATATATGAATTCTTATGACGAATCATATATGATTCGTACAACGAATCATATATGATTTTCATAAAATCATATATGTATTTCATAAAATCATATATGATTTTTCATAAAATCTATATGACTTCATAAATCATAAAAAAAAGTTGCGTTCGAAAAGTATATATGTCGCCCCTCTATAGAAAGATAATTTAATTCTCGTCGCGATGAAATGTTTTGTTTTGCGTAACGATTAATGGGTGAGATATTTAATTTTTAAAAAATATATGGAAAGTATTTTTATTTTTGATGAAAAAATGAGTGGCTAGATTTTGGATCATTGGGTCTATGACAAATGTTGGGTCTATATTGAACTTTTGGCTTTTATAACATGTCTTTTTCCTTTTTTCTTAACGATATGTCCACAAGTTAATTCCGAAATTTGAAGAAATTACGGTCCGCGTGTAAAAGGCAATTAAAATGTTAATATACAAAAAAATATGCACCCAAATTACATGCATATAATCAATACTTAATTCAATACACAAGTTTATAACGAATTTATCTAACAATGAAGTAATATCTCCCAATAATATCAAATATATACAGTTTACTTTATATCATCAAGAATTAAAGTATAAATTATCACAATAATGTTCTTTGAACAAGTCATCAAATTAGGGGTGATAGAGAACTCCAACTCGAACATTAATTATGAAATATTATTCATGACAAAGAGCTTGACAATTGACTAGCTTTATTATATTTTTATGTATTAGCCAAGAATTTCCAATACTCATTCAGAACTTTTAACCATTATTTTTTAAATTTATAAATCATACGTGCTCAATACATTAGTTAGGGGCATTAGTTTATCATTGTTTAGCCTTGTAAACATCAGTTATATGTATCATAATTTTTTCTTCACTCTAGTCTTAAATTTATGACCTGATTACTTATGTTTAGCCTACACACTTAAAAGTAATGTACCTTATAGTGTAATAGTATAGCTAAGAGCAAACATGGGTGTCAAAACCTAAGAGCGGTGGATTGGTAATTAATTAACTCAAAATAAAAACCTACTCAAAGAAAACAATTAAAAAAAAAAAAAAATAAAAATAAAAAAAAAAAAAACGAAATAAAAAGAAAAAAAAAAAAAAAAAAAATAAAAAAGAAAAAAAAAAAAAAGAAAAAAAAAAAAAATACAGAAAAAAAAAAAAGTAATTTCCCCCAAAGTTGTGTTTGAGATCCACGCGATCATATGCTTATACGACTAATTGAAATACTTAAAATTAAGTACCCAAATAAAGAGGAACTTAAATCAAAAGGAGAAGATCGTGTCAACCTCATTAATCCTCACAGTTCCTAATGAAATGATCTTGGTTGAATTATTTATCTCATGGCATACAATGGATCAAAATAAAGTCGTATAAATCCAATTCGTCCTCGAATTCTATACCTATGACTTTCAAATATCTCATCCTAATGGTCATAGTGACTAGCGTATCTGGATTTCAGTAACTAAGATTGCCAGCTAACTCATATGATGTGTTGGTGTTTTAGTCTTAACACGTTTCCTCTTAAATGGTCGTCTACATTAATTATTTTAACCTTCTTAAGTTAGGGCATCCACTAGAGGTTCGTACAAAGATTTATAAAATTTAAAGAGTTTTATAAACTAAGTCACAATAGTGAGATAAAGTTTATGATGACATAGAATGAAATCGGTATAAGTTTATGGATATTTTCATTGCAACTAAATACATGCATGTAACTCATTTAGAGCATTGTTACAAAATCATCCTACATATCCTCATACACACACAATAATATAATAAATATTTTTTTCACTTATTCTCTTTCTAAATTCAAACCGTCAGTTTCACCATTTGTCAAGATCTTGTGTGTAGGAAGATTTATAGGATATTTTTTGTAGGATGAAATAGCATTTTTGACAAGAGGTGAGAGAGAAAATAAACTGTGCGAGAGAAAAGAGAGCCTGGGAACATTCCGGTGAGAGAGAGTGATATGAGAGCGAGGGAGAATGAGAGATCGGGGCACAATGGAATAGATGACAATACAACGGTAGAATCTAGGAACCAATTATACCGGTGGAAAGCAGAACTCGTCGGCTTTGTTCATGTTCCATAATCTTCCATCAGAGTGGGGAATGGGGAACTTGTTATGAACTCAAAGAAAACATGGTTGTTTTTTTGATATGTTTATGGCGCAAAAACGTTTGAAAAATGGGCAAAGATTCGGTTTTGTTCGTTTCAAGAATATAATGGACGTGGATAGTTTACTATAGCAACTTCGCAAGATAAGGGTGGGTGAAGATTATCTGAGGGTTTATTTTGCTTTTGATAGAAGGACAATGAGAGATAGAAGGACAACGAAAGGCACACGAGTTCCTTTCGGGTGGACTGGAAGTAAGACACGATGGAACTCATAAAAGTATCAATCAATGAACAGGGTGGAAACAAGATTCAGAACTAGAGACAATCGAAGATACAGTGAAGTGTTGAACGAGAAGAATAACATAAAGAACACAAAAACAAATATGGATGACAAGGAAGAAAAGAAGGAAAACCAAGGTTTAACCGGGGAGAAGAAGACAGTGGTGGAAGATCAAAGGACCATTAAAGTGAACGAGGGTGAGATCGATATCGACGTGCTTAATAGAAGCCTTATAGGGGAAACAAAAAAACTATGTTATCTAGTGAAATTACCATGGTTTTGTGAGGAACGAAGATTGCCTAAAGTAGAAGTAAAATTATTAGGTGGATTGGAGGTTATGCTTATTTTTGAAACCACTGTAACGGCTTATAACATACTGAATGATGATGAACATGGGATCAAGAGATGGGTGCATAATTTATGAAAGTGGAACGAAAACTACAAACCATCAGGGAGACTGACTTGGGTAAATGTTATTGGGGTACTGGTGTCTTGTTGGTCGGAATCGGTGTTTCAAAGAATTGCCGCCCCACATGGAACCATTATGGGTTTAAAAAATTGCAGGTTGGAAGGCAATCAAAACATAGTTATTGGAAAAGTTCATATCCACATCATTGCTACATGTTTAATAAATGAGACGTTGAACGTTAGATGTAAAAGCAAGGTCTTTAAAGTTAGCATAGTGGAAGAAGTCAGGGATATAACAGAATTTGCTATAGAAGAAAACAACAACAAGAAAGATGAGCATGTAGAACAAGGAGACAACATCTCAGTGCGGATGAAGGAAGTGGATGATTCAAGTAATTCCGATGAAGATGGTGACGAGGGAGCAGAAGATTTCGATAATGAAAACGTTGCAATGGGAGATAGTCTTGAAGTTTTAGATTCTCGAACGGTGGGGGTAGATGGCCGGAAAAATCAAGAAAATGATGGGTCAAGTACATCTTCCGAGGTCAAAGTATGCGATACTAATAATAGGAGTTTCAAGGAGAAGGCGACGGATGTTGTAAACGAGGAAACTAGGTGCAACCGTGATAGGGAACACAATTCAAATATAGGTGAAGCAAGTAATCCGGATAAATGGGAAACTACAAACAAATCTTGTGATGGGCTTCAAGTGGACAAGTTGTCACAGAATTTTATTGGGCTGACTAATAATGGTGATATGAAGGCCCAAGAAAATGAAAATATCAGATGTGTAACTAATAGTTATGAGGCTGGATTAATGGGGGAAACGAATATTGGGCCACGCAGTTATGGTTTAGATCATGACGGCTTATACAAGAAAAATGATAAGGATAATAAACTTCAAGATAAGGAGACACGTGTATGTCAAACACAGAATGAGTTGCAGGATTTCAACTTTGTCAGAAGAGGAGAATAAAGAGAAGACTCGTCACCAAACCAAAACAGTAGTGGGTGTGAGAGGTGCAAAAAAAAGAGGAAATTGAATTTTGATGGAAATTTAGAGGGTATTAATAGTGTGGAATTATTTTTACAGGGAATGGTTAATGGGGAAAGCAACAGTGGTAAACAGAAGTTTTGGAGACGAAGTGGTAAAAAAGCAATTAATGTGATGAGACAAACAGGGATGCAAGATTTAAGTAAGGAAGAACCAGGGGGGTCGGAAAAGTACAAGATGTATCATGATCAAAGAGGTGACACGGGTGTGGATAAAGAAATAGAGCAAGCAATAGCTGAAGAACGAATAGTCTTGAATGCTCAATATGCATAGAAGAGATTAAAGAGGTGGGAGAATTAATTGGTGTGTCATGGGATGCGATGGAAATGAGGAAGGGGAATGAAAGTCCAAACCGGGAGGTGCTTGGTGAGGGATCTGGTGACCCAAGAACTGTCTAACAGACCTTGATCTCCGGTAATTTCTAAGTTCATTTAATTTAGTCTTACGATGATTATTTCGTTAAACATTAGAGAGATTGGAGTAGACGGTAAAAAGGGGTGGATTAACACTATTATTAGAGATGAACGTCCTGATGTTATTGGGTTACAAGAAACGAAGTCTGGTCTAGTTGATGAAGAGTGGGTTGAGGACCTGTGGGGTAGTAAAGGATTCGGTTTCACACAACTTGCATCTAATGGGAAATCAGGCGGGCTGCTGTTAGTTTGGGATGCAAACAGTTTTAAGTGTAAAGAAGCAATTGGAGATGATAGATATATAGCGGTAAAAAGGGAATGGAAAGGAAAAAGCGGGGATATATACTTGGTATGTGTGTATGGCCCTCATGTAGGTCGTCAAAAAACATCTTTATGGGATAAATTAACAGGTTTGATGGAAAGAATGAATGAACCATGGTGCATTTTCGGCGATTTAAACGTGGTTAGAAGGTGTGAAGATAGATTGAATTCCCAAGTTAATATAAAGGAGATGCACGAGTTCAACGACTTTATCAATAATGCGAGACTTGTTGAAATTCCAATGGGTGGTCGAAAATTCACACGGGTTAGTGACGATGGATGCAAATTTAGTAAACTTGATAGATTTTTATTAAATGAAGAATTCCAAAATTTGTGTTGCAGCCTATCTGTAGTAGCTTTGGACCGTAAATTATCAGATCACTGTCCCATTGTCTTAAAAGATATTGATCTTGATTTCGGGCCAAAGCCGTTTTGCATTTTTGATGTGTGGCTGGAAGAAAGTGATATCGATCAAGTGGTATTAAGAGCATGGGGTATGAATGTTAAGAGTTCTCGACGAGATTGTGTATTTAGAGATAAACTTAAAAATGTGGAGGCGGAATTGAAAAAGTGGAGTAAAGACAGGTTTGGCTCATCGAAAGAGAAGATTGAGGAATACCGAAAAGAGGCGATGAAGTGGGAATTAGAAGCGGAAAATAAGAGTTTAAATGAGGAGGAGATGTCGATTTGGATGGAAGCGAGGCGATTATGGGTGGAAAAAGAAAGACAAAGGGTTAGTATGCTTAGGCAAAAGGCTAGGGTCAGATGGGATGTAGAAGGTGATGAAAATACAAAATTCTTCCATTCTTTTGTTAAAAGAAGGAATAACAAAAATAATATTAGAGGTTTATTAGTCGACGGAGTATGGTGTGAGGAGCCTAACAGTATTAAGAAAGAGATGGTTAGGCATTATAAAACTCTGTTTTCGGAAGGGGCAAGAAGTCGACCTATATTATGTTGTGATAGAATTATCAAAATATCGTTCAAAGAAGCAAATAGGCTGGAATCAGATTTTGACGAAAAAGAGATTTGGCAGGCAATTGGTGGGTGTGGGGGAGATAAAGCTCCTGGCCCGGATGGTTTTAATTTTAAATTTATTAGAAAATTTTGGGAAATAATAAAGGCGGACATAGTGAGGGCAATGAAGTGGTTTGGGGATAGAATGGATATTTCGAGAGGATGTAACGCATCTTTCGTGACCATAATTCTGAAGGTGGCGGACCCAATCGGACTTAGGGACTTCCGTCCTATTAGTCTCATCGGGTGCAACTACAAAATCATATAAAAAATGTTAGCAGAATGGGTTAAGAAAGTTGTAGGAAACATGGTTGGTGACGTGCAAAATGATTTCATAAAAGGGAGATATATTCTTGACGGGATACTCTTGGCAAATGAAACGGTGGAGTTTATAAAGAGAAAAAAAGAGAAAGGGTTAGTTTTTAAAGTAGACTTTGAAAAAGCTTATGATAGTATTAATTGGAGATTTATTATAGATATAATGAAGAGAATGGGGTTCGGATCTAAATGGATCAAGTGGGTTGAGAATTGTCTAAAATCGGCTACGATGTCAATTTTGGTAAATGGATCGCCAACGGAAGAATTCAGATTGGAGAGGGGAGTTAGACAAGGTGACCCGCTTTCACCTTTTTTGTTTATATTAGCGGCAGAAGGTTTAAATGCCATTGTAAGTGAAGCGGTTGATAAAGGTATTTTTAAGGGTATTGTAGTTGGGTCAGATAGAGTAATGGTGTCGCATCTCCAATATGCCGATGATACAATTTTTTTTAGAGAATGGAACAAGGAAAATGCAAAATCGTTAATGTGTATTTTAAAGTGTTTTGAAGAGGTTTCGGGTTTACGTGTTAATTTTAATAAAAGCAAACTATATGGAGTGGGAGTTACCGGTGGAGAAATTATAGAAATGGCAAGGTGGATGGGTTGTGGTGTGGGTGAATTTCCATTCACATACTTGGGTCTTCCGATTGGGGTGTGTATGAGACGTACTTGTGCTTGGAACCCCGTGGTGGAGAAATTTAAAAAACGGCTTGCCGATTGGAAAGCTAAAACGATGTCCTTTGGGGGACGTTTACCGTTGGTTAAATCGGTTCTTGGTAGTCTACCGTTGTATTACTTTTCGATGTTCAGTGTGCCTGCGAGTGTGATAAAAAATCTTGAGAGTATTCGTAGGGATTTTTTTGGGGAGGGGTGGGTGAGTGTAAAAAAATGTCTTGGGTTAAATGGGACTTGTTACTAGCTTCACATGGGTTTGGGGGTTTAAATATTGGGTCACTTCGAGCGAAAAATCTTGCTCTTTTAGGAAAATGGTGGTGGCGATTCAAAACGGAAGGCGAATCTTTGTGGGTTAGAGTCATAAAAAGCATTCATGGGAAAAGTGGTGGGCTTGAAGGACATTTGGGGGGTAGGGGGTCGATCAGGAGAGGTGGGGTGTGGCGTGATATCATTAGGGTAGGGGCGGAGTTGGAGGGACTAGGTATAGAGTTTGTTTCGTCGTTTGTGGGGGTAGTGAGAAATGGTAACGATATTAGATTTTGGGTTGATAAATGGGTGGGTGGGGTTAGGCTTTGTGATAAATTTCCGAGACTTTACCATCTTGATGGTAGTAAATATGGTAAGGTGGCGGAAAAAGGGAAATGGGTAGATAATAATTGGTGTTGGGAGTGGGTTTGGGTTAGAAATCTTAGAAGGAGGGTTTGTAAGGATTTTGAGGAGCTACAAGAGTTATTGCATAATGTGGTTATCAAGTTTGATTGTAGGGATAGTTGGAGGTGGACGCTTAAAGAAAATGGTGATTTCGCGGTCATAGAATTATCAAAGTTGGTGGAAGAAAAGACGCTTAGCGTAGATAGTGGGGGAGAGTCAAAATTTTGGAACAAATGGGTTCCAAAAAAAGTCAACATTTTCGTGTGGAGGGCACTTAAAGGTAGACTTCCGGTTCGTGAAGAGTTAGATAATAGGGGCATTGATTTAGACTCTTTATTATGTCCTTCGTGCGGTGATATGGTGGAATCGCGTTCTCATTGTTTGGTTATGTGCAACTTTGCTAGGAGCGTGTGGAAAAAAATATATTGTTGGTGGAAGATTGGGGTGGTTAATGCTTTTTCAATTGAGGAATTCTTTTCATCTAATGGAAACGCTAATTTCCCTAGTCATTCATATAGAATATGGCAAGCGGTGATTTGGACATCCGGGTACTTCATTTGGAAAGAGAGAAATAAACGTGTTTTTAAAGGGAAAGCTTCAAGTCTAAAGAAAATAGTGCAAGGCATTCAACTGAAAAGTTTCGAGTCGATCGTGAGAAGATCCGGAAAAAAAAGCAAGATGAATTGGCAACATTGGCTTTTTGATCCGGTTAAATGTAGAGTTTGAAATTATAGCAGGTA
>BQNB010010334.1:58181-84213 GCA_026074375.1 Tanacetum coccineum
ATTAAGGTCAAAGTTGAAGAAAAAAGACTTTAAAAAGTCAAAAATGGACACTTAATATGGGACGGAGGGAGTATATTTTATAAATAATAATGATTTAAAAATAGAATTAAATTTTTTAACAAAATAAATAATCCCGGGCGACATGTCGCCCGGGAAAAATGAGCGGGAAAAATTGGAGCCAAGAGGTTCGCTAATTTTTTTGTTAAATTTTGATTAAAAGTTTCTCGGGCGACATGTCGCCCGGGATACTCTAACGTACTTTAATTAACACTAATCACTACTCTTAACCATTCACGTAAATTAACTTTTTTTAATAAAATCTTTCCCGGGCGACATGTCGCCCGGGAAACTCTCCTCCAAACTTTGACTAAAAAGTCTATCAGAATTGGTGCCACGTCGGACGGACTTTTGTCGTTTAGTGGGGTTTCCCGGGCGACAAATGTCGCCCGGGAAACAATCGTCGCCTGTTCTACTTTTTCTTGTAGTGAACATCAAGATAAAGAGACACATATATGTCAAACACAGAATGAGTTGCATGATTTCAACTTTGTCAGAAGAGGAGAAAAAATAGAAGACTCGTCACCAAACCAAAACAGTAGTGGGTGTGAGAGGTACAAAAAAAAGAGGAAATCGAATTTTGATGGAAATTTAGAGGGTATTAATAGTGTGGTTTTATTTTCACAGGGAATGGTTAATGGGGAAAGCAATAGTGGTAAACAGAAGTTTTTGAGACGAAGTGGTAAAAAAGCGATTAATGTGATGAGACAAACAGGGATGCAAGATTTAAGCAAGGAAGAACCAGGGGGTCGGAAAAGTACAAGATGTATCATGATCAAGGAGGTGACACGGGTGTGGATAAAGAAATCGAGCAAGCAATAGCTGAAGAAACGAATAGTCTTGAATGCTCAATAAGCATAGAAGAGATTAAAGAGGTGGGAGAATTGATTGGTGTGTCATGGAATGCGATGGAAATGAGGAAGGGGAATGAAAGTCCAAATCGGGAGGTGCTTGGTGAGGGGTCTGGTGACCCGAGAACTGTCTAACAGACCTTGATCTCAGGTAATTTCTAAGTTCGTTTAATTTAGTCTTATGAAGATTATTTGGTTAAACGTTAGAGAGATTGGAGTAGACGGTAAAAAGGGGTGGATTAACACTATTATTAGAGATGAACGTCCTGATGTTATTGGGTTACAAGAAACGAAGTCTGGTCTAGTTGATGAAGAGTGGGTTGAGGACCTGTGGGGTAGTAAAGGATTCGGTTTCACACAACTTGCATCTAATGGGAAATCAGGCGGGCTGCTGTTAGTTTGGGATGCAAACAGTTTTAAGTGTAAAGAAGCAATTGGAGATGATAGATATATAACGGTAAAAGGGGAATGGAAAGGAAAAAGCGGGGATATATACTTGGTATGTGTGTATGGCCCTCATGTAGATCGTTAAAAAACATCTTTATGGGATAAATTAACAGGTTTGATGGAAAGAATGAATGGAGCATGGTGCATTTTTGGCGATTTAACGTGATTAGAAGGTGTGAAGATAGATTGAATTCCCAAGTTAATATAAAGGAGATGCACGAGTTCAACGACTTTATCAATAATGTGTGACTTGTTGAAATTCCAATTGGTGGTCGAAAATTCACACGGGTTAGTGACGATGGATGCAAATTTAGTAAACTTGATAGATTTTTATTAAATAAAGAATTCCAGAATTTGTGTTGCAGCCTATCAGTAGTAGCTTTGGACCGTAAATTATCAGATCACTGTCCCATTGTCTTAAAAGATATTGATCTTGATTTCGGGCCAAAGCCGTTTCGCGTTTTTGATGTGTGGCTGGAAGAAAGTGATATCGATCAAGTGGTATTAAGAGCATGGGGTATGAATGTTAAGAGTTCTCGACCAGATTGTGTATTTAGAGATAAACTTAAAAATGTGGAGGCAGAATTGAAAAAGTGGAGTAAAGACAGGTTTGGCTCATCGAAAGAGAAGATTGAGGAATATCGAAAAGAGGCGATGAAGTGGGAATTAGAAGCGGAAAATAGGAGTTTAAATGAGGAGGAGATGTCGATTTAGATGGAAGCGAGGCGATTATGGGTGGAAAAAGAAAGAGAAAAGGTTAGTATGCTTAGGCAAAAGGCTAGGGTCAGATAGGATGTAGAAGGTGATGAAAATACAAAATTCTTCCATTCTTTTGTTAAAAGAAGGAATAACAAAAATAATATTAGAGGTTTATTAGTCGACGGAGTATGGTGTGAGGAGCCTAACAGTATTAAGAAAGAGATGGTTAGGCATTATAAAACTCTGTTTTCGGAAGGGGCAAGAAGTCGACCTATATTCTGTTGTGATAGAATTATCAAAATATCGTTCAAAGAAGCAAATAGGTTGGAATCAGATTTTGACGAAAAAGAGATTTGGCAGGCAATTGGTGGGTGTGGGGGGAGATAAAGCTCCTGGCCCGGATGGTTTTAATTTTAAATTTATTAGAAAATTTTGGGAAATAATAAAGGCGACATAGTGGGGGAAGTGAAGTGGTTTGGGGATAAAATGGAGATTTTGAGAGGATGGTAAACGCCTCTTTCGTGACAATACTTACAAGGTGGCGACCCAATCGCGACTTAGGGGACTTCCGTCCAATAAGTCTCATCGGGGTGCAAACTACAAATCATATAAAAAATGTTAGCAGAATGGGTTAAGAAAGTTGTAGGAAACGTGGTTGGTGATGTGCAAAATGCTTTCATAAAAGGAAGATATATTCTTCACGGGATACTCGTGGCAAATGAAATGGTGGAGTTTATAAAGAGAAAAAAAAGGGTTAGTTTTTAAAGTAGACTTTGAAAAAGCTTATGATAGTATTAATTGGAGATTTATTATAGATATAATGAAGAGAATGGGGTTCGGATCTAAATGGATCAAGTGGGTTGAGAATTGTCTAAAATCGGCTACGATGTCAATTTTGGTAAATGGATCGCCAACGGAAGAATTCAGATTGGAGAGGGGAGTTAGACAAGGTGACCCGTTTTCACCTTTTTTGTTTATATTAGCGGCAGAAGGTTTAAATGCCATTGTAAGTGAAGCGGTTGATAAAGGTATTTTTAAGGGTATTGTAGTTGGGTCAGATAGAGTAATGGTGTCGCATCTCCAATATGCCGATGATACAATTTTTTTTGGAGAATGGAACAAGGAAAATGCAAAATCGTTAATGTGTATTTTAAAGTGTTTCGAAGAGGTTTTGGGTTTACATGTTAATTTTAATAAAAGCAAACTATATGGAGTGGGAGTTACCGGTGGAGAAATTGTAGAAATGGCAAGGTGGATGGGTTGTGGTGTGGGTGAATTTCCATTCACATACTTGGGTCTTCCTATTGGGGTGTGTGTGAGATGTACTTGTGCTTGGAACCCCGTGGTGGAGAAATTTAAAAAACGACTTGCCGATTGGAAAGCTAAAACGATGTCTTTTTGGGGACGTTTAACGTTGGTTAAATCGGTTCTTGGTAACCTACCGTTGTATTACTTTTTGATGTTCCGTGTGCCTGTGAGTGTGATAAAAAATCTTGAGAGTATTCGTAGGGATTTTTTTAAAGATTTTTTTTGGGGAGGGGTGGGTGAGTGTAAAAAAATGTCTTGGGTTAAATGGGACATGTTACTAGCTTCACATTGGTTTGCGGGTTTTAATATTGGGTCTCTTCGAGCGAAAAATCTTGCTCTTTTAGGAAAATGGTGGTGGCGATTCAAACGGATGGCGAATCTTTGTAGGTTAGAGTCATAAAAAGCATTCATAGGAAAAGATGGTGAGACTTTGGAACATTCGGGGGTAGGGGTCGGTCCCCGGGCTAAGGGGGGGGGGGGGGGGGGGGGAGGAGGGGGGGTGGCGATATATCATTGGTGGGGCGGAGTTTTTGGAGGACTGGTTTAGATTTGTTTTGTCGTTTGTGGGGTAGTTGGAAATGGTAACGATATTAGATTTTGGGTTGATAAATGGGTGGGTGAGGTTAGGCTTTGTGATAAATTTCCGAGGCTTTACCATCTTGATAGTAGTAAAGATGGTAAGGTGGCGGAAAATGGGAAATGGGTAGATAATGTTTGGTGTTGGGAGTGGGTTTGGGTTAGAAATCTTAGAGGGAGGGTTTGTAAGGATTTTGAGAAGCTACAAAAGTTATTGCATATTGTTGTTATCAAGTTTGATTGTAAGGATAGTTGGAGGTGGACGCTTAAAGAAAATGGTGATTTCGCGGTTAGAGAATTATCAAAGTTGGTGGAAGAAAAGGCACTTAGCGTAGATAGTGGGGGAGATTCGACAATTTGGAACAAATGGGTTCAAAAAAAGTCAACATTTTTGTGTGGAGGGCGCTTAAAGGTAGACTTCCGGTTCGTAAAGAGTTAGATAAGAGGGCATTGATTTAGACTCTTTATTATGTCCTTCATGCGGTGACATGGTGGAATCGTGTTCTCATTGTTTGGTTATGTGCAACTTTGCTAGGAGCGTGTGGGAAAAATATATTGTTGGTGGAAGATTAGGGTGGTTAATGCTTTTTCAATTGAGGAATTCTTTTCATCTAATGGAAATGCTAATGTCCCTAGTCATTCATATAGAATATGGCAAGCGGTGATTTGGACATCCGGGTACTTCATTTGGAAAGAGAGAAATACACGTGTTTTTAAAGGGAAAGCTTCAAGTCTAAAGAAAATAGTGCAAGACATTCAACTGAAAAGTTTCGAGTGGATCGTGAGAAGATCCGGAAAAAAAGCAAGATGAATTGGCAACATTGGCTTTTTGATCCGGTTAAATGTAGAGTTTGAAATTATAGCAGGTAAGTGTGATTGGCTTTTTGTTGCTCTTTTCCTTTGGCCTGGTTTGGTATTTCAGAATTAGAGTGTTTGGCTGCAATTTTTATATTGCATTGTGTTCCTTTTTTGCTGAACATTCTTACCTTGGTCTGGGTCATGCTCCTACATCATACCTCTTTGGTATTGAGCTGTATGCGGTAATGGTGTGTTAAGTATGTCCAAGTGGGTTTCAAGTAACAATATGCGTATTAGCAATTTAGTGTATTTGGCTTAGGTTGTTTTGTTTTTTGCCTTTTGCTAAAAGTCTTTTGTAATTTTTGTTTTGTTTTTTGGGTCTTTATATTTAACCATCTTGTTAATATAATGGACGCTTTTGTTTGTATTTGGTTCGTTTGGTTTGAATAAATATTGCCCTTCAAAAAAATAGCATTTTTGACTCATTTAATACCTCATTAATTATAAAATTTTATTAAGTTTAAACATAGTGATAATAAGTTTATAAATGATAAATTGAAAACTATATGACATGAACATTATATAAACCTTTTCAAAAGATTTACCCTTGGAGATGCTTTTATTACTCCATATAAGCTACGTTAATGATCATAACACTAGCAACTAAGATGATCGTTTACTCACTAGATCGTCGGAAACTAATTAATTGTAACAGCTACCGAAGCACAAAGAAGTGAACACGATACGGATAATCTAAAAATGTTAAACTTTATTTGTATTTTTATTTTAATAAATGAAAAATTAGTTGGTATGCAAAAATAGAAAAATAAAATAAAATCATGGATCTAAAAAAGAGTGTCTTAGCTTGAGTCATGAGGGATGTGGTTTTTGAGCGTGTAAATGAGAAAAAAAATGTTTTGTCGAGGTAGCATGACGTGACTCCTAAAAAGGATCATGGTTTGAGCCATGACATCCGATGCTCTAAACTTGTTTCCATACAGATGGAATATAATCAGGATATGCAAAAAAGTGTATGTAACTTTATTTTTGTTTGTTTTAAATAGTTGTAAAGATTCATTTAATCATGCATAATAAGTGAAATGGAGGCGCGTTCTTTCGAAGCTTGTACCTAAGGACGCGTCCTTCCCCTATTACGTGACTCTGGGTTAACACGTCTTCAAAAGGGAAAAGTCATGGTTGGCTGACTGCATGACCAAGTCGTGTGAATTTGTTGTGTGTGTGTTATTATTTAGTGGTTTTTATGAAATATATTTGGTTATGGTATTATTGACTATACATGTGCTTGGTAAATTGTTTCAATATGTGACTGTGTTAAATCAATTTATTTTTGTTAGATAATAAAGGCCCATTGGCTCGTCCCACTTGTTTAGGCCCGTTTAGCTTTAGGGTTAAGGTTATTTGTTTTCTATTTAATGTCTGTGTATTGTAATAGTTTAGTTGAATCTAATAATACAATTTGTCTATTCCCTCTTTGATTTCTACATGGTATCAGTGCCTAGGTTCAAGTCGATATATATCGTCATCTTTCGGTCGTCAACTAATTGTTGGTGATCCGGAGGGATCCCGTTTAAAGTTCGTTGTTTGTTATAGTGGATATGTTTGAATCGTTTGATATGCTTGATTCGAAACTTATTGCAACTGTTTGTTCGAAAAAAATGATACAAGGAAACGAAAAAGTCATCACGTGATCATTTATTCATTCAAGTATGTTGCTAAGTTTTCATTGGTTGCATCTTACCTAATGGTCGGTTAGTTTTCTATGATTGGTTCCATATATATGTTTAAACCTCGTACTCGTTGAGAATTCAAGTATTTGAATTTAGTTCTGCTGCCTCTTTTTTTATTCGTTGCAAATTAATTACTGGGATTACTTAATACGTTTGAAGTTTGCTCACCTGCTGTTGCTGTTTGATTCATTGGTTCGTTCGTGGTTTGTTTCATCCGTTGATTGCTTTGGATTTTGTTTGAAGTACATGCTTTGCTTATTGTATTCGATATCGATTATTAGGTTGGTCATCTGCTCTGTGTTTGCCTGTCTGGATCCGTTGTCTGGATCTACTGTCTGAATCCGCTGTTTGAATCCGCTGTCTGAATCCGCTGCTACTGTCTGAATCTGTGTGAATTTGTATTTGTGTGCTGCTCTTCGTCTACCTCTGTTTGGATCTCTTTGTTGCTGAATATGTATTTGTTTGATGCTCTTCGTATACCTCTGTTCGGATCTCTCTGCTGTTGTCTGTTTACTTTTGTCCGTCTGATTTAGTAGTTTTTTGTCAAACTCTCAATGTATCATTATGAGTTTGAGGGGGTATGTTAGATAATAAAGGCCCATTGGCTCGGCTCACTTGTTTAGGCCCGTTTAGCTTTAGGGTTAGGGTTATTTGTTTTCTATTTAATGTCTGTGTATTGTAATAGTTTAGTTGAATCTAATAATACAATTTGTCTATTCCCTCTTTGATTTCTACAATTTTATCATTCTAATTTAGATATGAAAAACTATGACTTTGCCTTCGTTACATACCTATTCTACTTCTAAAACAAAGAACACAAATAAATATGTAGTTCCCCTTCTCTCCTTCCCCACCCTCTCCCTTTCTTTACTCACCCTTTCCTTCCCTTCATAGTATATACTAGAGAACAAAATGTTAATTCATGAGTTGTTGATGCATCAAGTTTTCTGGAAGAGGTTTACAAACGATTGATATCACAACCTATTCAATATCTTAAACTAATTGCATTTATTGAATAGGTATCACAATAGCCGCTTTTGTTTTGTTTATCCAAATATGTAACGGACTTTATAAACATTGGCCATTAAATCTTTGGTTCCTTCATGGGTAAACTATAAGTAAGTGCATTAACCTAAGAAGCTTCTTAGTTTTCCTATAAATTATACATTTGGCATGTATATAATTTGTGGTAGAATGCACAGGTCTGCATACGGTGTGACGTTCTTAACGAAATAATCATTGTTAGAGATCACATGTTTATTCTTCCTTTGATATTAATTTAAAATATTAGACATTTCTTATGTTTTTTCTTTATATTCACCTAGCGTTTGCTTAAGTTTCAGGTGATCCAAATTGAACTTTTCAGATTTCTATTTCCCGTCTCCTTTTTCTTGTGTGTATATTGACAACTAACGAAGAATGATGGCTGGATTTGGAGATACGAGCAATAACTTTATGCTCCAAAGTACTGTATAATGATTATTAATTTGTTGCCAATAAGAGGTTGTGTAAGGCATCAACCTATGGATTTAGTTCTAAATGTTTATGCTACTCTATTTGTTTACACCATGCATTTGTGTATAGAAATGTTGTTTGCATGTATGAACGTACATGTGGCTCTCATGTCTCTTTGTTGTGGTTGTTTTGAGTTGCGCTCGTGTATAAGTTCTATGTTAGTGTTCATTTATTTAATTTGAAGTAATTTGTCCTATTCAACCTAAACTTGTTCGTACCTACGTAAATTATTTTATTTATATATTAGTAACATGCATGATTCTTTATTATGCACCTACGTACATAACAATATCGTTATGTTTGCGAGCTTAATGGTAATGGAAGATTTGTGTAAAAATCAACGACTCACTTATTTCTATACATCAATCAATATGGAGTGATACAAATAAAAATTGTTTTTTGCGCATTTAAATTGAATTTCATGCTAAAAAATGAATCTTTTGTATTTGAACAAAATTTGGTTGAAGAAATCGTGTTATTCAAAAAACGGATTCAAATACTTATTACAACTCTTCTACAACTTTAATTGCATAATATACTTAATTGGACTTTTACAAAATAAACATCGAACTCTATAATAAGAAGATTATAAGATTAGAAAAATTCACTACCTCAAGATCATAAAAGATCCTATTGATATGTTTGATCAGTCAATGCCCATTTTATATATATTTTTTGAATAAACTATTCTATGACATTTGGTAAGCCTTAAGATGGTTCATAAAAGCTGATTAAGCAAACATTAATAGACCAACAATATAATGCTCTCATTGTTCTCGACCAGAATGTAATACCAAACAATCTCATAAGCTACTGACAACATAAAACTCTTAAAAAAATGGCTATTGAGAAGCTTCAGAAGAAAGTTAAAAACGCTCCAAAAATTTTTGCCATCATATTTCGCAGGGCCGGTTCTAAATTTCTCAAATTTTTGAGGGCCCTGAGCTAAATTAAATAGTAAGGCATTTCGAAATAAAAATGTTATATATAAAGTGGCACAATTTATAAGATATTATGAATTAGTTATTCTAACGTTTAAATAATACTCGGATATTTTCTCATTTCTAACATTGTATTTCTTCGAAAACAATACGTTGATGCACTTGAATTAATGTTAAAGGGAAAAATTTTGGGGCTTTTAAAATATTTTACCGGGGAATCGTCCCTTTTACCCAAAAAAAATATTTTTGGGGCTTTTAAAATTTTTGAGACCTTGTGCGGTCACCCATCCCGTACACCCTCAAAAACGGCTATGATCTTTGGAGTAACAACAACTTATAAACAACGAAGTGCGCATCACACGGGTCAGCATGCCCAACGAAATCAAAATGAGCCATAATAAGCTTAAATGAATGAAGACAATTCCTGATAAATGACCATTTTAAATAATTAATATGTGCTTTTACGAGGAAATATGATTGTCTGAAGAAATTAAAGAACTAACCGGTGCATGTTGAGTCCAAAATGCCTGTGTAACGAATTGATCAATAGTTTCGTCATTCAAATTAAAATATTGAGAGTTGATGTAGTCAAGATTTTAGTCGTTCTCTAGGTTTTATTGTACGAAATGTACGTTCAAAAATTGCAAATTTTACAGGAACTCGGATAAAGAATGCTAGCCATGTCAATATAATTAATCGTCAAACGTTTTTTGAATATAAATACGAGCGTGTTGCATGTTTGTTATACTTCCTTACATATTATGGAGTACTTAGTACTTATTAGAAACAAAAGATGGTTTATTTTTTTAAGGGAGAAAAAAATGGAATAAAAATAAAATACAAATTTTTATATTTATTCAATTGAGATGTCTGCTATGTGCTACGAGGAATAGTGTCGGGCCATAGTGATTTTTTTGGGCTCTCAGTTTTGGGCCCGCTCATTTACTTTTTTTTTAGCTCTCATTTTTGGGCTGGCCCATTTGGTTTTTTTTTCTTTTTTATTTAGTCAAGATTTATAGCACGAGTATAATAATGCGGAACATATAACTACGCAATATTATAAATACGCTCGAATACAAATCAGCCACGTTGGATAACGCACGTGCACATGAGCTACTCAATATATTCGTTCAAAATCAATTAAAAAAAATTTATGCCCAGCCTCGGGCCGACCCATTTGTTTTTTTTCCCTTTTTTTACTTAGTCAACATTTATGGCGCGAGTATAATAACGTGGAACATACAAGCAGGCAATATAAAAAAAACACGCCAAATACAAGAAAGAAAAAGCTAAAAAAAAACTAAAAAAAATAAGTGTCCACACAAATAAAAAAAAACCTGCCCCGCAGCAACAAAAAAAAACCCGTCCCGCAGCAACGCGCGGTACCTTTGCTTGTTAAATTAATTAGCCAACAAATTACAAATTGTAAAATTTATGGACTATGTGACCGACACTATATATTTTTGTCCTATAAATAACTATCCTCAAGTCATTTATTACTTCTATTTAATTTTGCTCTACATCGATCGAAAGGCTTTTCTTGATACCCTTTTCTTAACTTCGAACGTGTATTCTACCAAAGGTACGCATTTTTGTTCTTGACGATTTTTTTTTGAACGACTTGTGCATGCATGTTTAAAATATGATTTAAGACATTTGTTTTCAGCTAAGTTCTTATGTTCTTGAATGACTTCTGCATGTGTATTTGTAATATGATATGAGATTTTTGTTTGTAGCTTAAGCTTTTTGACTCTTGATGTCAACCGTACATGTATACACAATAAACTTAACAGTCTTTAGAAAAAAATTACATATTATGACGACAAATGATTGTGTTCTTCGATGACTTATGCATGCATGTTTATGATATCAGATATGTGTTCGTCATCTGAAGGTTTGTGTTCTTAAAGACGAATTTTTGTGTCCGAATGACTTGTGCATGCATGTTTACGATATAATATGAGATATTATTGTGTGTCTGTGTAATCCTTTTGATTCTTTGTTTTACGTACATAACAATAAGTATTAGGAAAAATTTAGTTTTAGCTTCGTACCTACGTAAATTATTTTATTTATATATTAGTAACATGCATGATTCTTTATTATGCACCTACGTACATAACAATATTTTTTTTATCGAACGTACATAACAATATTTGGAAAGACATCATTTTTTTTTCATAAGCCCAATGTATGTATATATGTACAAGGCCTTTTTAAACTTTTAAAGCCCAATAAGAGAACCTATAAAAGTTAAAGTTATGAACGGTTGATTTTTAAAAGAAGAATAATTCTATTGCGACTATTATTATGATTCGTATTCCGGTTTTCCACATGGTTTATTGCCCATTATTATGGATGCATTTATAAGTCTCTTCTAAGAAAGAAATATTACGACATTTTTTAGGTTTTGATCTTGAACACGGATATATCCCCCCGCCTTTTAGGAGCGGTTAAACTCTCTCATTTAACTTATATATGCGAAGCGTCTACTTAGTCAAGCCCATATCTCTTGAGATCTAAAACAGCTTATTCTGGGTACAAAAAAAAAATGTAAAGAGTTTTGTGGTCTGCATAAAGGCTAGTGAGTATTCATGATTTTAGTATACAATTAAATATATAATCCAAACAATTTTTTTTTAATAACGAACTTGGAAAATTCGATCATGCATTTGTTCAACATGTCATATAAGTGCTCTTCAAATACCCATAATTCTTGGATTAGATTCAAATTGTCAACAATATATTATATAAAACAATCATTTAGGCTCAAAATCCAACATATATCACCTATTCACAATTTCGTTCGATTCAACGGTTCCCACGATTTAACACATACCCGTTCGGTTCAACAGTTTCAACAATTCATATTTTTACCCGTTCGCAATTCACTATTCACAATTTAATTCTATATTACTCAAACTATAAAAAGTATAACCATCTTCTCTACTTTCAAATATTATCAAACCATTGAAACACGTCTAGCAAATATTGATCATTTCAATCTTGTTTGCAATGATAGTATTTCATTTTCAATAAGAAGTACAATCAAATTTAAAAGCACATGAAAACTCACCTGAATAATGCGCGGAATGAAAGTTTACTTTGCTAAACAAGGCCTCCTTAATAAAATCAACCTCCAAATCTTGAAACGTTGGAGCTTGAACCCTCAATGTTTACACACGTTCCCCTTATTTGGTGGTCCTAGGGTTTAATTATATAGTGATTGTTTAAGGCCCACTATAGTGTTTGTAGTCAATGTTTACTCAAAGCTTTGGCTAGTCTTCTTGCTATAAAACCTGGAACCTCTGTACACTGATTTAATATTTCATAAGCTTAATCAACCATGTTTATGATTCGTACCCTTTTATTACCTATACTTGTCCCACACAAACCCAAAAGATTTAGAAAATTCCAAATTCAATCCTATTCAAACATTTAAGATTTTAGGTCATTACAATCTTCCCGTCTAAAAAGAATTTCGTCCACGAAATTTAACTTAAAGAATACATGAGTACCTTGGCATAACATCATGCTCATTTAAAATATTCTAAGCTTTATTATGCAACTTACGGGTCCTTATTTACAATAAACATTTGCTGCCGCACACCTTAGAATGAATGTTTACATCAAAAATAAAACCAAAATTAATAATTCAATAGGTACGCAAATTCATAATCACTTTTAAGATCTCAAACTAAGCATAACACGCTTCTTACTTATTTATGGATAATTACGAAGTGTCTCAAGCATACTCTCTCCCGTCAATGAAAAGCTCTTCTACAGAGAGTATGCTTCCGTGGTTGGACGTATCCTTGTACTCCACTCGATTTCCGCTATATCCTGTTTTCTCTTGCGGTTCTTGAGGGTTCCTTTCAGGACAATCAACAATCTTATGCCCAGGTTTTTTACATCTAAAACAAACCCAATCAGCTTTACAGTCCTTTGTTGTATGCCCCGATTTCCCACAATTACGGCAATCCTCATGCCAACATTTCTCATCTTGCGTCTTTTTGCATATAGCAACATGGTTTATACTCGCTTGCATTATCAGTTTTCTCACCACTAATCTTGATCTTTTTCATATCGTCATCACAATTCTCTCTCTTTCTTTTGTTGTCTCCTCCTTCTTCTAGTTGACGATTGTTCTCCTTTTCAACCATCAGGGCAAGTTCCACAGCTTCTTGAAATATTGGATTGAGGGTCGTGCTTGTTGAAACGGGACCACCTATCCCGGCCTCTTAAACCCCATATATAATATGGTTTAATCTTTCTTTCCTCGGTAGCTACCTGGTATTTCGCAAATCTTGCCTTTTCATTAAACTTTGCCGTGTATTTCGGGACTGTCATATCATTTTGTTGTAGTTTCAAAAATTCCTCTTCAAGCTTATCCATCAATCCTGTGGGTCAGTAGAATTTTCCAGGACAGTAGTCTTCGACTCCTTCCATGTCTAAAGATACTTGCAACATACGCACCACGTGCTATCCTTGATACTTTAGCCCACCAATGTCGCGCCTCCCTTTCAGCCAAATGGGAGGCATACTTACCCTTTGTCGTGTTGAGCATTACTAAATTTCAAAGATGTCTTCTATCTCCTTTAACCAGTTGGTGACAATCACCGGGTCGCTTTCTCCATGAAATTCAGCCGGATTGCAGTTTAAGAAGGCCTTGTAGGTACATCCGTCTCTCTGGGCTTCTGTATTTCTTCGTCTTTCTGCTTCTTCAATTCTTAGTCTCTCAGCATCTTCTGCGTTTTTCCTAGCTTGTTCAGCCTTTCTTTCTTGCTCCTCTGCAGCTCTTTTATCTTCCATCGCTTTTCTCCTCCTCTCAGCCTCTTCATTCACCTTTTTCTTTTTCTCAGCATCTTCTGCAGCTTTCCTGGCTTCTTCTGCCTTCCTAAAGTTTTCTTGACTTTGAGCCAGAATAGTGGGCAAGTGTTCTGACATAATCCTCTTAATCTCATTACCTAGTTCCCCTTTAGTAACAGGCGCATCTGGGTTTTTTGCTGGAGTTTGCTTAGAACCACCAGAACCCCTTCCTTCCATTTCTCTCTGCCATATTAATTGAAGTCCATAAGATATCTTAAAGACCAATGGATTTAACTATTACTAGATATATTAAGACAACATTTTAATTTGGGTATTTATCTATATAAAGGCATCTAATTCATAACCAAACGCAACTATTACTCCTTATCTTTAGTGAACCTAAAAGGCACTAAATATCAAATATTTTCGCAGCTTAAATACTCAATCTAGGTTTAAGACTAGGTTCTAAAAAAACTAATTAATACCGTAGAGATCACATCCAGCGCTTTGAATATACAACTATATACCCCCGCTTTTCGGAGCGTTTAAACTCTCTCATATTACCTTTTATCAGCGGAAGCGTTACTCTTAGTCAAGCCTAACTATCTCTTGAAGATCTAGAGAAGAAACTAGAGAATATATATCTGGGGTACGGACATGAAAAATAAATAAAAAGAGTAGTTTTTGGGAAACTCAAGCCAATGACCTGAAGTGAAGAATTCATGATTTTCGCATACAAAATAAATATATAATCCAAACACTTTTTTTTTAATAACGAACTTGTAAAACGATCATGCAATTTGTTCAATGTCATATAAGTGCTATTCAAATACCACATATTCTTATTCGATTCAATTATCAACAATATATATATATAAACAACAATTCGACTCACAATCCAACATATATCACCTATTCACAATTTCGTTCGATTCAACGGTTCCCACGATTTAACACATACCCGTTCGGTTCAACAGTTTCAACAATTCATATTTTTACCCGTTCGCAATTCACTATTCACAATTTACATCTATATATCTCAACATATAAATATAACCATCTTCACTACTTTCACATATTATCAAACCATCGAACACGTAGCAAATAATGATCATTCAAAACTTGTTTGCATGATAGTATTCATTTTCAATAAGAAGTACAATCAAATTTAAAAGCACATGAAAACTCACCTGAATAATGCTCGGGAGAATGATAAAGTTATTACTTGTGCTGAAAGACAGGCTACTCCTTAATTAAAATCAACTCTTCTAAATCTGGTGAAACAGTTGGAGCTTGAACCCTCAATGTTTACACACGTTCCCCTTATTTGGTGGTCCTAGGGTTTAATTATATAGTGATTGTTTAAGGCCCACTATAGTGTTTGTAGTCAATGTTTACTCCAAAGTCGGCTAGTCTTCTTGCTATAAACCTGTAACCTCCTGTACACGATTTTATATTTCATCCTTATCAACCATGTTTATGATTCTACCCCTTTTATTACCTATACTTGTCCCACACAAACCCAAAAGATTTAGAAAATTCCAAATTCAATCCTATTCAAACATTTAAGATTTTAGGTCATTACACCGGAAGTCTCTAACTCCATTAAGGTACCATCTTTACTTTGTTTACTTTGAATATTTAACTGAGATTTTCAATTTATTAGGGTTTATTTATGAGGTTACAATTTACTATTCTAGTTATGAAATCATTGCATAGTAATCATATAGGTTTATTATATAGTTTAGTAGTTGTCAGCTTCACACATTGTTTAAAGCCACTTTGATTTTCTTCTTCGAAAAGGTAATTAGGTTTAACGTAATAAACTAATAGCTTTATAGTGTATGAAGGGTTTAACATAATAGACATATATTTTTGTTACCACCTATGGCACCCGTGGGATTTATAGTAACTTTTATTCATAGTGTATCTTTTTATCAATACTTGATACTTCAATAGTGACCATAGTCACATCTAGAGTTATTAATAATCACGTATATAGATATAAATGACAAGTGATATACAAATATAGTTTTATCATAAAAAGTCACATGTTTCCTAACCTAAAATAGTATCACATGCATTTGATTTATAAAGAAAGAGATTATATATTATATTATATAAAGAAAGAGATTATATTGAACACTGTTCTTTTGTAGAAAAAAATAGATTTTAATTATAATCGAATAAGGATTATCATCCTAAAATATAATACTAGCATTATTGTAATAATTATATGGTTAAACTTTGAATTATTTAGAATTAATTTAATGACATCATCAACAAATCTCTAAAGTTCTCTAATTGAGCATTTGAATTTGTTTATTGACAACACAAAACGGTGTACTTGATATTAGTTTTTGTTTGCTGTTACGATATATTATAGCACACGATTTAAACAGAAATATGTGTACGATCTTGGTTTATTAAGGAGTACTTTGAGCTCACCAATCCACCTCGGTAGAAATAGTTTCAAGAGACAACACTAAGTATTCAGAGGCTATGTAGTATGTTCCATCGGGACAAGGAGGGAACGTGAACTCGGTCAACAAAAATGGAGCTTCCGAACCCATCGAATTCACAATGACTGAGCCTGCACGACAAGTTCTGGTAATCAATATTAAGGCGGACGAGAACGATATTACTTTAGGTCAACTACATGTGCCCGTCCAATACCTATCGAAAGGTAGGAGACATGAAGGTAAAGACACACAGTTTGTTACATATCAAGTTCGTGGCGAGTCCAAAGAACTTGGATGGTCCCTTAGATTTTCGTACAGATTTGGCTGGAATTATCCGAATGAAGACTATATGGGCGTCAAAACGGTTTTCTATGGAGGAAATGATACAGAAAAAAATGATACAGAAGGAAATTATACAAAGTTTGAGTGTGATGGTTTTCCAACATGCGGATACATGTATGATATATTTTTGTTATGAAGAGGCATTCCAAAATCTATTTTTATGTTTGAATTTCTTGATTGTTTATTGCAAGGGAAATTTCTTGATTATTTGCTAATTAAATATGTTTCCAAATATATCATTCTCGTTTTTAAGTAATTACATACACATAAGCAATAAGAAATAATTTGTTTAAGGATGCGATAGCCTAGCAGCAGTGGTTGATATTTTTTCTAATTGTACAAAAAGCTAGATGTAAACGTAATCGAACTCGATCTGAATGATTAATTTCATGCTACTAATTGTTATTATTTAGATATATCTCACAGCTACATAACTATCAAGACTTTATATTGCACAACATGCTACCTACATGTTAAACGTGTTACATTTCACATGGCTTATGTCGATTGGCGTATGAAGGTCTTCTTTCTAGGCAACAATAGATTTCTGAACCCCCTCAAAGCGATTCCAATTAGCCGAATAGTGTGTCCAACAACTAAAAGAGTCATCAATCCAATCCAAACCAGAATGATACCTAACGATACCCACCTAAATGACTTAGACTCGTGTGTTGGTGTCAATACCAAAATAGAAACCAAATAAGTGAGGGACATAGATGTTAGAGTTGAAACAAAGCCCACCGTGTTGCATATTAGAAATATGTGGTATAAAGTTGGATGATGGGATACCATGATAGCGTATCCAGCCATATGAAGTGGATCATCATTATTGGGTGAGTCATCTTGCCAAACACCACTGGGGGGATTAACACCTGCTTGAAAGGCCATAGTTGCAATCAATTAGGCCGCAACCATTAACGAGTTTCTCTTCCTGTCTAGCCAATCTTCATAGTTTGTTGAACCATCTTTTGAGTGATGATATGCTACTCTATCTAACCCCATGGTATTTCTTGAATTTATGGGAATCTGATTGATTAAACCGTCTGGTTTTGCCTCAACAGCTCCTGCGCGTGTTAGTGATAGCATAATATGTTGATATGTTAAATCTCTTGGAACTTGGGCCAGTATATCCAACGGTGTTTCTCCATTCGTGTTTGTAGAATTCACTTCTATCGTCGTATTAAGTAGCAAGAATCTAACGGTCTAAAAAATATTGAAAACAAAACTAATCAGTCATATATATGTATATTTTTTACATCAGAAGAGACACTTATAATACACGCTTAGTTGTCCAGGTCAACTCGTAGTTGAACGTACAAAGTCTTGGTTAAAAAGGATCATGTATAAAATAAGAAAGTGGCACAGATCATGCTTTAACTGGGCTGGGTGCATATAGTATTTGTCTTCTTAAAGACTTCTATATGAGTTGATTAGGAATGCATTTGAGATAAATATTAGTCTTTAAAGCAATATCAGTTAATATTAGCTGTGTTGTTAGATAAAACGTGTTTGGTACTAGTGTTATTGAGTGTTAATGTCTAAAACGAAGTAAAAGTGGCGCTAGAACTTTAATGCTTGTTTTAACCACATGTTGTCAAGTACTCGTAGCTTTTTATGAAAAATGTTAAATGTTAAACGCTAACAACTTCAAAATGTTTTACGCCGAATATACCCTACTTGTGAGGATCGGACCGAAAATCGTTAGAAGAAATTAATTAAATATGTTTGTTAAAATACGTGTAATATTATGTCAGGTAACTAGTAATTATACGTTTGTTAAAAAAATACGTGTAATCTTTTGCAAAACATTAATAATTGACAACAATGATCGAAGCATAGTAACGAATTCTACAATATCACAATTATCTTCTTTGAACAAGTCATTAAATTAGGGGTGATAGAGAACTCTAACTGCAACATTAATTATGAAATGTTATCCATGACAATGCAAAGAGCTTGACAAGTGACTAGCTTCAGTTTGTATCATATTTTCATGTATTAACCAATAATTTTCTATACTATCAGAATTTTCAACCATTATTATTCAAGTTTTAAAGCATATGTACGTGTTTAATACATTAACTAAACAACTCTATTTGTCCAAATCAGTACATTTGTTTAACATTGTTTACTTTTATAACATCAGTTAGATTATATATGTTTTATAGTTTTGTCATTGTTGGTAGCATATACTCTCTCTATCCACGTCACTACATATATCAGTTTGTCCCAAAACTTCAAAGAAAATAAATATGATAGTTTTATTTATGAACACCACAATTACTGTAATTTCATGTGAAAGTTGATAACAATGAACTAATTGTTGGAGAAAACTTGATCTTGGATCGGAATAAACAAAGCTTTGAATCAAAATATACCATAAATAAACTTGCTATTAAATCTTGCTATTACTTTACAGAATCAGTTCGTTTACATTTTGTTCTACAAATCGTCTTCCGTTTTTATATTACATGAAAGGTACAGTTAAAGAGTCGTGTCGGTTAGCAATGATACCGTATGTCCTTTGAGAAATAACTGTCAATTGACAGTTATTTAACTGCCTTTGTAACCGTCATTTTGGTCCTGCGGTTTTTTCTAGCGGGTTGTGATTACCCGGATTGGGTTTTGGCCCAATATTCTCCCCCGTAATCACAAACGCTGTGTCTTCTGAGATGAGGAAGGAAGTGCTCTTGCCTTGTCTTTCTTCTCTGTTCTTTCCAATTCGTGCATTTCCTCATGCTTTTCATCTATCGCTGTTCTAGCTCTTTGTTCCAAGGTTTCTTTCTTGTCGACTCTTGCTTGCCGACTCTTGCTTGACGACTCTTGCTTGCCGTCTCTTGCTTGACGACTCTTGCTTGCCGTCTCTTGCTTGTCGACCCTTGCTTGTCGACTCTTGCTTGTATAGAAACTATGAAGTTTCTCTTGCTTGCCTTGCTTAGAATCTATGATTAAATTCCTTGCTGTTTGGGCTACTTGCTACCCACTATTTGCTTTCTGGCTACTTCGTTACCTAGTTTTTTTTTTGTTTGGGCTACTTGCTACCCAAACTAACTTGATTTATGGGCTACTTGCTACCCAGTACGAACGTTGACCAATTTGTTAATCAACCTTCGCGCTCCTAACCAAGTTGCTAATTAGGGCTTAACTTGCTAGATTTTTAAAATCGGAACCGATATGGTTTCTGATTTTTCTTGCTAAACTTGCTTAATATTGACCAACTTGCTAATCAATATTGTGTTTTGATCAAAGAAAATGATCCTTGCTATTTGAATCTTAAGGCTCGGGTCTTGCTATAAACCTAAGGATTCGGTCTTGCTATGAATCTCAAAGGATTCGGTTTATCTTGCTATGAACCACAAAGGGTTCGGGTTTATCTTGCTATGAACCACAAAGGGTTCGGTTTATCTTGCTATGAACCACAAAGGGTTCGATTTATCTTGCTATGAACCACAACGGGTTCGGGTTTATCTTGCTATGAACCACGAAGGTTCGGTTTATCTTGCTAATTTGTATTTTTAAATGTAAAAAATATTTTTCCTTTTAGATAAAAATACAAAACTCGTTTTTTTTATACCTTGCTTTCTTTAATATTTTTTCAAAAAGGTTGAAAAATATACTAACTTAACTTTAAAAGAGGAGTAAATTTTCTAAAACCAAAACCTAAAAATATCGATTGTATAGAGAAAATAAAATTGAGGGTTAATTGTGATTTTGTTAAAAAACTGGTGGGGTTATAAACCGGTGTGTGCCTTACTCCTTTTATTACTACGCCTCTTTTTTCTTTTGTTGTATAATCGTGCCTTCTTTGTCTTCCTTTTGAGAGGACCTCTGGGCTCTTGCTTCTTCGGACTCTTGCGGTGGTTTTTTCCGGCCTATTAAATGGCCGGGTCAACTGTCAATCTCTTCTACGATTGCGTTTTTGATCTTCTTGTGATTCCCTGGTTTGTTTTGCGATGTTTTTGGGTTTCGCAAGTTTGGGGGATCTTCGTATCCGGCCCTTGATTTAGGGCTTTCTGCTAACTCGAATCTATTTATGATTCTGATTGTGGTGTCGCGAAACTTGTTTCTTCCAAGCAGGTTCGTGTGTTCGTTCTTTCTCATTGATCTTGCTTTCTGCCCCTTTTTGATGATGACTTTGTTTTTGTTCGCTGTGGTTCCTTTTTTTTTTTGTTTTGATATCTTGGTTTAATAACCTGTAATTAAATCGTGCTGGGACCCTTTTTCGGGTTTGTGTTTTTTTTTCGGTATTATGTTTGATTCAAAACCGAAAAACGCAGAGAGAATCAAAACAAGAAGCAGAATCTTTTGAATTTGGGATATGAATGATTTGGTTTTAATCAACCTTGCTTGTTTGAAAATGTTGGAAAAACTTGATCTTGGATCGGATAAACAAAGCTTTGAATCCAAAATATACCAGAATAAACTTGCTCTTAAATTTGCTATTACTTTACAGAATATGCATACATTCTTGTTCTTAAAATCGTCTTCCTTATTTTTAGTACATAAAAAGGTAAAGTAAAAGTCGATGTCGTTCGAAATGAACCATCATGTCCTTCTGAGAAATAACATATATCAGTTTGTCCCAAAACTTCATAGAAAATAAATATGATAGTTTTATTTATGAACACCACAATTACTGTAATTTCATGTGAAAGTTGATAACAATGAACTAATACTTATCTATTTTTATTACAAAGGCCCAAAATCACTAGCCCAAGAAACCTCAACCTGTTGAAATTTTTGGTCTGGTTTGGTTTGAAACCAAACCTATAACTATAAGCAATGAAATAAATAGACAATGTTTTAAAAATATTTTCCATTACACATGTGGTATTGTATCATGACAAATACAAGTTATAAAGAAAAGAATTGATTGGCATGCCAAATGGTATGTCTAAACTATGTTAGGCATGCCAATAAAACATTAACACTTCAATTTAGGCAAAAAATAATTTCTCTATAAAGAATACAGTGCACTGCTCAATGTTTTATAACCTCAGTTTTACCATGGTTATTAAACCGGAGTAAATGGTGGCTTTGACAATATTTTCCTGAGCTGAATGGTGTGTCCGGCCACGAGAAGAGTCATCAACCATATCCAAACCAACACGATTCCAAACCAAATAAGTTAGCGACATAGATGCTGTAGCAATCCACATAATAACCATCAATATCCACAAGAAAACACGATGCCTCAAAAAGGGTAACCCGCTAATAAGTAACAAGATAATGCTAAGAGTTGAAACAAATCCCAGAGTGTTGGAAACCAAGAAAACATGGTATAAGTTTTGATGATTGTATTCCATGATATAATATCCAGCCCTATGATCAGTTGAGGTATCTTGCCAAACGCCACTTGGAGGATTAGTACCTGCTTGAAAGGCCATCGTTGCTATCAATGATGCCACAACCATCAAGGTGTTTCGCTTCTTGTCTAACCAGTCTTCATTGTTCTTCGAATCTTGTTTAAAGCGATAAGGAAATTTCGGTTTGCTATCATACTTTAAGAGATCTAAAGCTAATTTGCTTTTGGGATTATGAGTAATTTGTCCAAAAAGACTTTCCTTTTTTGTATCAACTGCTCCTGCTTGTATCAGGGACCGTATGATTTGTTCATCTCTCGTGTCTCTTGTGCCTTGAGACAATAAATCCATTGGTGTTTCCTTATCTGTGTTTGATGCATTCACATCTATTGTTGTATCGAGTAGCAAGAAGTTTATGGTCTACAAGAAATGTTCAAGATAGTATTTGTTAGTCATGACTAATAAGAGCCGCCTAAACAAACTATTGTATTAGCAGTTCTGGTCTAGATCCGCTGAATCAGTAAAAAAAAATGAGTTATCCGTTTATTGTTTGGTAGATGCGTAGAAAATTCTTAGGCTTTTGAAGTCAAGTCATTGCAATAAAATATTAAACTGTTGTTGTAATCTTTTTCTCTATATAAATACATGATATTTGATCACTCCATAGATTTTTGTCCATCACCTTTTCAATCATGGAGTGCAGAGCGCTACGCCTTACAATCATCTCCGCAGGGGGTCTCAAGTCCGTCAGCAAATACGACGTATATGTTGTTGTGCGTGGAACCGGTGGCAAGAAGCTCCAAATTACCCCATATCTTGCGGGTTCATCAGAACTGACGTGGAATTTTCCCACAAAGTTCACTATTGATGAAGCCGAGGGCCTGAAAGACGGCCTTCATCTTGTAATCAAGATTATGGCTGTCAATTGGTTAATCCGTAAAACTTTGGGTAAAGTACGTGTGCCGATAAAAGACCTAATGGAAGGTATTACAGAAGAAGGGAAAGAGAGTGAGCTAGTTAGTTATCCCATTGTTAAAAGGAAGGCGGAAACGGGAGCTTCTCTCACTTTTTCGTATGAATTTGGGAAGAAATTCTTACATAAAGTTGAGTCGCCTTATACTAAATCTGGTTCCAAAGTCGAAAAAAGTAGTTTAGAGTTTGGAGAACTTCTTACTGCTGTTGCTGAGGTTTCTGCGCAGGGATGTGGTGGTGGAGGATATGGGGGTATCCGCAGATTTGGTGGTGGAGGATGGGGTGGTGGAGGATGCGGTGGTGGTGGTGTTGGTGGTGGATGCGGCGGCGGCGGCGGTGGTGGTGGTGGTGGTGGTGGTGGTGGTGGAGGCTGTTAATTATTATATTTTGATTGTTAATTATGTTTAATGTTATCAGTTTTTGAAATTGTTATGATCCTTTTTATAAATGTTATACACTTGATATTTTACTGAAAAGATCTATCAAGAAGATGGAGAAGAAAAGGATTGAAACATGTCAATAATATATTACAGTATTTTTTTATAACATGTCTTTTTCCTTTTTTCTTAACGACATGTCCACAAGTTAATTCCGAAATTTGAAGAAATTACGGCCGCGCGTAATAAGGCAATTAAAATGTGATTATACTAAAAATATGCACCCAAATTACATGCATATAATCAATACTTAATTTAATACACAAGTTTATAACGAATTTATCTAACAATGAAGTAATATCTCCCAATAATATCAAATATATACAGTTTACTTTATATCATCAAGAATTAAAGTATAAATTATCACAATAATGTTCTTTGAACAAGTCATCAAATTAGGGGTGATAGAGAACTCCAACTCCAACATTAATTATGAAATATTATTCATGACAAAGAGCTTGACAATTGACTAGCTTTATTATATTTTTATGTATTAGCCAAGAATTTCCAATACTCATTCAGAACTTTTAACCATTATTTTTTAAATTTATAAATCATACGTGCTCAATACATTAGTTAGGGGCATTAGTTTATCATTGTTTAGCCTTGTAAACATCAGTTATATGTATCATAATTTTGTCTTCACTCTAGTCTTAAATTTATGACCTGATTACTTATGTCTAGCCTACACACTTAAAAGTAATGTACCTTATAGTGTAATAGTATAGCTAAGAGCAAACATGGGTGTCAAAACCTAAGAGCGGTGGATTGGTAATTAATTAACTCAAAATAAAAACCTACTCAAAGAAAGCAATTAAATTCCCAAAGTTGTGTTTGAGATCCACGCGATCATATGCTTATACGACTAATTGAAATACTTAAAATTAAGTACCCAAATAAAGAGGAACTTAAATCAGAAGGAGAAGATCGTGTCAACCTCATTAATTCCTCACAATCCTAATGTAATGATCTTTGTGTGAATTATTTATCTCATGTGTCATTCAATGGTTCTAATAAAGTCGTATAAATCCAATTCGTCCTCGAATTCTATACCTATGACTTTCAAATATCTCATCCTAATGGTCATAGTGACTAGCGTATCTGGATTTCAGTAACTAAGATTGCCAGCTAACTCATATGATGTGTTGGTGTTTTAGTCTTAACACGTTTCCTCTTAAATGGTCGTCTACATTAATTATTTTAACCTTCTTAAGTTAGGGCATCCACTAGAGGTTCGTACAAAGATTTATAAAATTTGAAGAGTTTTATAAACTAAGTCACCATAGTGAGATAAAGTTTATGATGACATAGAATGAAATCGGTATAAGTTTATGGACATTTTCATTGCAACTAAATACATGTAACTCATTTAGAGCATTGTTACAAAATCATCCTACATATCCTCATACACACACAATAATATAATAAATATTTTTTTCATTTATTCTCTTTCTAAATTCAAACCGTCAGTTTCACCATTTGTCAAGATCTTGTGTGTAGGAAGATTTATATGATATTTTTTGTAGGATGAAATAGCATTTTTGACAAGAGGTGAGAGAGAAAATAAACTGTGTGCGAGAGAAAAGAGAGCCTAGGAACATTCCGGTGAGAGAGAGTGATACGAGAGCGAGGGAGAATGAGAGATCGGGGCACAATGGAATAGATGGCAATACAACGGTAGAAATCTAGGAACCAATTATACCGGTGGAAAGCAGAACTCATCGGCTTTGTTCATGTTCCATAATCTTCCATCAGAGTGGGGAATGGGGAACTTGTGTATGATCTTCAAGAAACATGGGGTTGTTTTTGATATGTTTATGGCGTAAAAACGTTTGAAAAATGGGCAAAGATTCGGTTTTGTTCGTTTCAAGAATATAATGGACGTGGATAGTTTACTACAGCAACTTCGCAAGATAAGGGTGGGTGAAGATTATTTGAGGGTTTATTTTGCTTTTGATAGAAGGACAATGGGAGATAGAAGGACAACGGAAGGCACACGAGTTCCTTTCAGGTGGACTGGAAGTAAGACACGCTGGAACTCACAACAGTATCAATCAATGAACAGGGTGGAAACAAGATTCGGAACTAGAGACAATCGACGATACAGTGAAGTGTTGAACGAGAAGAATAACATAAAGAACACAAAAACAAGTATGGAGGACAAGGGAGAAAAGAAGGAAAACCAAGGTTTAACCGGGAAGAAGAAGACAGTGGTGGAAGATCAAAGGACCATTGAATTGAACGATGGTGAGATCGATATCGACGTACTTAATAGAAGCCTTATAGGGGAAACAAAAAAACTATGTTATCTAGTGAAATTACCATGGTTTTGTGAGGAACAAGGATTGCCTAAAGTAGAAGTGAAATTATTGGGTGGATTGGAGGTTATGCTTATTTTTGAAACCGCTGTAACGGCTTATAGCATACTGAATGATGGTGAACATGGGATCAGGAGATGGGTGCATAATTTACGAAAGTGGAACGAAAACTACAAACCATCAGGGAGACTGACTTGGGTAAATGTTATTGGGGTACCGGTATCTTATTGGTCGGAATCGGTGTTTAGAAGAATTGCCGCCCCGCACGGAACCATTATGGGTTTAAAAAATTGCAGGTTGGAAGGCAATCAAAACATAGTTATTGGAAAAGTTCATATCCACATCATTGCTACATGTTTAATAAATGAGACGTTGAACGTTAGATGTAAAAGCAAGGTCTTTAAAGTTAGCATAGTGGAAGAAGTCAGGGATATAACAGAATTTGCTAT